>ML780129.1:872946-884727 GCA_009831015.1 Picea engelmannii | reverse complement strand
GGCTTATTTGGTGTAGAAGTTCCCTTTTTGGGTGGCATGTTGGCCAAGTATCACTTTTGAACCTTGATTTTGAGGTGGTTCTGCTAGACAATCTTTCTTCTACTGTATCTCCAAAGTTTCGGCCCTTCTAGGTATGAAACTTTATTTTTTGTAGTTCTCTGATATTTCTTCTCTACAATTCCATAGGTCTAATCAAACTTGGATGTGCCAAGTGTAATTTACGGTAACTTCCCCACAAATTTCTGATTTTTTTCCTTTCCAGGATATCTCAATTGTATAGCGTGCCCCACACAAAATGATTGATATAAAATTATGAAACACGTACCGGAAATACTATAGACTGTCCACTATTCAATGCAATTGGTTTCACTCAATTTGGATACTCTAGGAAGAAGTTATGATTTTTTTACCTGGAACACCTTCTTGAGACTAGTCAATAGGACTAGTAAGATACCCTATCTTCCACAACGTGTATCTACAAATGTAAGCTGACCCAGAAGTTGCAATTTTTACCACATATACCTTACTAATTTCTGTGAATAGCCTCTAGAGTTAAGGGTCTGAAACATTACAAAAAATCTTTTATTACGAAAATTCCGCAATGGCTCAGTTCAGGATGATTCTAGAACTCTATCTTGCATAGGTTGTATCTCCGAAAGTATAAGGCCTCAAGAGCTGAAATTCTAACCCAATGCACCTTGATCCGTCTAATAAATATCCTCCAAGTCGTTCCTTCTGAAACATTGTATAAAAAAAGTTATAGATAAAATTACAAGGTGTCTCAGATGTAGCAGCAAAACCCCAAGACCTTGAGCTTTGATACCATATGTTAAGAACCAAATATCAATATAGCATAGAAAAACCTCAAAATAAGTACTCAATGCCTTGAAAAAGAGATAAATTCAGATAATAAGCCTCTTCGAGGGGGAAACATTTTTATGTCCACATAAATGTACAATTACAAGATGATTCCAAATGAAAATGTCTCCTTGGTATATATAGGAGACTAGGAGGTATAATTACAACTAATGGACTAAAGCCAACATAAATAAAATAACATTACTAATGTAATATTCCCCAATTAAGGGGTAATGAGCCATTATTTAGGGCTTAACACTTCCACTCACATGTCTCCTTTTGAAGCAATCTATGAGAAAAAAACACCATCAGTTCTCTCATACATGCCAGGTGTCTCCAAAGTTTGGGAGGTTGACAATAATCTTACAATCCAAGCGACCATTCTCCACACCCTCAAAGAAAATTTGGTCATGGATCATAATCACATGAAGTAACAAGCAGATCAGGGTCATTCTGAACGTCAATTCGTTGAAGGGGACCAGGTGTTTCTTCATTTGAGACCTTATAAGTAGACTTCTTTCAAAACTGAACATTGTAAAAAACTTACCCCTAAATTTTGTGGTCTTTATACAATTCTCAAGTGCATGGGGGTCGTGGCCTACCAGTTAACTCTTCCCAATCATTCTAAGCTCCATCCTATTTTTTATGTCTCATGCTTAAATAAAGTGATTGGAGCTAAGTGCTAGAATCAAACCAGTCTCTCTGATTTGGATGAAGAATGTTCCATTTGGTTGCAGCCACAAATAGTCTTGGATCTAAGTGCTAGAATCAAGGAAGTGTTAGTTCATTGGAAATATACAACTCCGGAAGATGCCACCTGGGAGCTGGCTACCATTCTACAACAATTTCCTCATCTCCACCCTTGAGGAAAAGGATTTTCTTCAAGGGGGAGGGCATGTTAGGTACCTGGCCTTCCTAACCCCCCATGTAGGTAGAATAACATATTTTCTATGTAATGAAGGTTGACATTAGTTTATAAGGCCTATTAAAGAATGTGAACAAGTCTAATGTAAGAAGACTTAATAGAAGCTTCCACTTCAAGAAAGAGTTCCCTCTAGAATGTTTTTTAGAAGATATAATTAAGATAAATAGGAGTAGAAGGAATGTGAAAGACTTGTCTTGAGAATTATTGTAATAGAGTTGTGCTCTACTGGAGGTTGTCCACTTGAAGAGGTAAAGGGAAAAATGCTTTCATTCAATAAAGGTATTATTGTTGGTATTGTTTTTCTCATTATTTTGTTGCTATATTTATGTTTCTACTCATTATAATATATCTGGTACCTTACAAATATCGTGACACAATGTGACAAATATAATCATTGTAAATGTAATTAATCATTTGAAACATTTAAAAAACACATTTGATCAAAGAATGAGTTTATTCTATTTGTTTTTCTTTTTTCAAGTTGGAGACAACTTTAGATCAAATAAGTGTGTTGAAGCAAAGTCTAATTATACATAGCTTAGAGTAAAAATTTGTCCAAAATAGAATGAAAGATCTATAGCATAATGTTTTTTGTTAAAGATAAGATGTAAAATTTAAAGCATAAAAATTGTTTCTTGTAGATCTTCTTCTAGTGCATTTAAATTGTTCAACACATAATTTAGGATTAGTTGGTAAAGTTAGGCAATGTGAGATAGTTGAAGATATGTGTTGGTTAAAGTTGGTGCAATTTTCCAACTTAATGATTCTTGTATTATAAGATAAAATCTTAATAACAAACCACATTCAATAGTGTTTATCCAATAATAAAAATAAAAAGCAACATTTCAAATATTATATAAGTACTAACACATATAACATTAACGATAATGCCTATTTTTTTTTGTAAATAAAAAGGGGGGTATTTCCTTATTAATGCATTGTCACTGTACAAAATTGATATATGTCGTTGTCATGCCACATGTTCCACAAAACTAGTGGAAACCAAAACATGTGGCAGCCAATTGTGATTTCGGACAAAAAGGGCAACTGCCACTTACCCTGCCATTTTTTTGGAAACCAAAGAAGGTGGCAGCTGGTAGTGATGACAAATCTGTCTGGGAATACTAGATATACTAACAAAATCTAAAAATTAAACCTAGGAAAAAAACTGATCAAAATACCAAACCAGGTTGAAAAGAAGAAAACTCCATCACCGTGTCAGTGAGGCTTAGAGAACTATGCATAATTAAAAATTAGAGGGGCTATGAGAGTAGTGGAACTCGCCATCCAAAGAGCCATTGTGAAGGGTACCATCGCTAGGTTTGAGCACGTAGGGTTGCGTGTAGGTCGAGCACCTCTACTTGGTTGGCACTTTCAAGAAGGCGTCGAACAACATGTTGATGCGACTACTGATTAGGGTATGCAGGTGGAGTTTATCCATCATATAACCTCTAATTTCAAAAATAAACTCCATCTTCTCTTGGCTAAAGAGGTTGGGTGGAGTCTGGACGCAATCCTCAACTAGGTTCAGCAATGGAGGCTCAACCCTATTATCACTCTGTAAATTTGTTTGGTTGATAAACAAATGACAGAGGTAAATGTTTCAACCAACTTTAGGTTGGATTCTGACCCTTCCAACCAGAGAAGGCTCTCTCAAACATGTAAATATTGAAAATACTCAAAAATATTTGGCAATGGATACACAGAGGTCATATTTTGCAACAGGACAAGTTTTTTAAAGGGGTTGGTAGGACCAACAAGAGAACAATTCCATTGGGCAATGGGGTCAACTTCTGGAATCATATGAAAATTTGCAAGCTATGTATTCCTGAGGGAACATAGGCAAAATAGGCACTGTGTTCATCCAAATAAGAAATATGATATGGCAGTGGAAAAAGAGGAAAGACCACTATGACAAGAGGCATCTAATAGAGGAGGAATCTCTTGGCCTAGCTCTAGAAGAAATAACATAAAGGCTGGCTACCAAAAATAGAGCACCAAACCGGGGTGAATTCTGAACCAAGAACTAATAAACACATAACAAGTATAATAAATATGAGAAAGAGCACCAGCAAGGTAAATTCTTTCTTTTGCTTAAAGACTATTGCTAGCAGAAAAACACATTCATGAATATGAAATACAAGAAAACATACTAAACACCAACACCATGATGAATCTCAGGTATCTAAGAAAACCTTCTCTGCTTGTATTAAAATTCATAAAAAATCACAAAGTTTTCCTGCTACAGGGTTAGGCCCCTCTCCAGCCAGTCGAACCCTTCATTTATCTTTTTAATAGTATATATAGATAAATTACATATGAGACCCAAAAACGAATCATCTTATCTAAGATTCCAAAAATAGATATCGGTTACAGAGGAAGTAACGTACCAAAAATGAACTCCTACTTTCTAGGGAATGTTACAAACATAAAACCGAAATATTTGAGATCTTTACCCTGAATGCCACCTGTCTACAAAATCAAAAAATTCCACGAAATGAACTCGATTTAGCCTGTCGTGAATTTTTCATTTTAGCTTTTCAATCTCTTCCTTTAATGTGTCAAGCCAACTAGGTTGATCTTCTATAGTACCTTTAATTGTCCCAACTTTAACTTCCTCCTTCCATCACTTTTTCCTTTTTCTCTCTCCAGCTTGTGTGTAGTGTCCATATGCATATCCATTAATGATCAAATCTTTCATAATAGGATTCAACCTTATTTCTTCGCCTGATCCTGGTTCATCTGCAAATTTTGCGTGAAATTTTGTTGTCAGGAGTGGCACAGCATGCCTCTCTCTCTTCTTACTTGATGGTTCTGTCATATTATTTGAATTTTTTGGTTTGCTAAAAACCGTTGGATATTTCTCCTCACCCCCCTTTTCTTTTCCAGGGAACACGAGCCTATTTCCTTCAATTGTACATGAATTGGATGAGTGATTCGATTTGCAGGTATCCTACTCTATAATAAACCGTTAATTACCAAAAATAGAGTAATTTCACCTGTGTTTTGAGTAAAAATCGCCATCGAGTACTAATCAAGGGCTATTGACGAAAGTCCTTACAGGGGCAACGACCTCTCACGTTCGACAATCGATTTCCAATGATGAGTCTTAAATCAGTTATTTGGCGGTGCTTACTTGGCATTGCGCAGATGAATGGTACTTAAACAAGTGTCTCAAGATGATTCGAATGGTCATCAAGTTTCCTTTCCACATGTGACCCTTGGATTTGACACATTCAATGACACTTAACACGTGATTGCGGGGTGTGATGGAGTGGTTTTGAGTTCACCTTCTTTTCCCCCCGAAATGCACCCAGTGGTGCCACGTAGTCTCGAGTCGAAACCATGGTATTCTTTTCGACCTACTTTCAAGAATTAACCTCTACGCTAGTTCTCCACCTGAAATTATACCTAACCATTGATCTTCGATGCCCATGATCTATGACCCGTTGGGTCCCATCAACTTTGCATTGTTGCTAGTTTTAGCCTCCTCCCACTATATTTGGCCATGTCTTCCAGTTTTTCACACTTCCACGTTAGTTTAGCACCTCTCTAAGTCTTGGAAACTGTATTTATCATAGAAATTGTTATAGTGGTAACATGGGCTCCAACTGGGGATGTTATCCTCCCTGTGAGGTAGAAAAGAACGTGTAGACCTTGTGCCTTATCCATTGAGCTACTCCAAAAATAGGTGTGTACTTTGCCTTGACTTGTCACCAATGTCCGTTGAAAACCAAAGTCTGCACACTGCTCTTACTTGGAGACTGAATGTTGGATATACTACTAACATCTAACTGAACACTTTATTTGGAGACCTAGACTTGAAAGTGCTGGATCATCACGCTTATTCGCACCTACCTACCCTAACTGCTGAAATGAGCTTCCAATCAAATGAAATCATAATTCCAATGCAACCATGCAAGCATTTTGTCTACTGTCTGGTTTCTTTTCACAAGCTTTCTCCAAAGCCTATTTACTGATAATTCATTCAAGAATTTACATATGAATTTAAATCTCAAAAACTCCAAAACATTAGGACTTTTACTGCCTCCAACAAAACTACAAATGGATCTCCTAAAACATCCATAAAACAACAATCATGTTTCAATCTTTTCACTGCATTCTTGCCTTCATGTGATTTAACCAGTTGATTTCCACCAAGAAGATGCAAAATATGTTGAGACTGTTGGAAATAACAATCTTTTGAATCATAGGATAGTGTTGACTAGAATGAACCCTCTAGTAGAAAGCAATCCATATTTAATGCTGACGTTGAATGAACATCATCTTCATTTCTAAGCTCACGACCCATCATAAGTTGCAAATTTTGATTTTTAAAACTCTTTGTATAACATGCCACGGGGTCATGAAACACATGAGAAACCATTTATTTTTGATGAACCAAAACAAAAAGACAAGCCTCCTTCACAAGTGTTTGTTGTTCTTGCTCTATTTCTTCAGTCCTAAGAACATTTTCAGAACCATAATCTTCAAAGGAATTAAATAAAACAACGACTTCTTTATGGTCTTTTTGCATTTATGATTGAAAAGTGGCATACACTGTTTTGTTGCTTTCCTGAAACTCTATGTCATTTGTTTGTTCAATGCTTGAATTCTCCATAGCTGCATTTTCAAAATCCTTATCCATGTCTAGGCCACTTAGAATTTGAGCAACCACATCATTCACAGGGGAAGAAAGATAACTTTGAAACACTTTGTCTTGCTGCAAATATTGTTGAATATCTTCATCAATTTCAGGAGAAGGCAACTGAATTTGAACAACAATGCTTTTATCAGCTTTCTTTGTTTGCTCATGATTTTCTTTCAACAATTCAAAGGAAGAGACACATAATGAAAGATAACTTTCATTTGCAAGCATACTACTTTCTTCATATCCAACATCGTGCCTGGAGGGTTTCAGATCTGAAACATTATAAACATTTTTCCTTAGCAATTTGAAAGAAGCAAAGCACAATGGCAAGGTTCTTCCACTTGATTCAAAATCTTCTTCATTTTCTTTACTACTGTCATATGCACATTTTCCACTTTATTTGGATTGTTGAACACACTCATATTCAACTTCATTTTCGATCAATGGTTGAAATTCCTTGTTAATTTTTTCTAGTGAATCATCATGGTTTGGCATCATCACACCTCCCTTTGCTTCAATGATGGTCTTAGAATTCTCTTTCAACAATTTAAATGAAGGAAAGCATAAAGGTAAAGGATTTACTTCAACTGGTTCAAAACTTTCTTCTTTGTAACTGTGGTATGTAAGTTGATTGCCCTCAACATACTATTGAAAAGGAACATTTTTTGATAGATAACATGCAACTGGTTGTTCAATTAAGTCAACATCACAACCATCATTCTATTCATCATATATAGGCAAATCAACAACTTTTTCAATGTCATCTAACAAGAACAAACTTGGAACATCAACCTGCTCTTCAACAAATTGATTTGCAAACTCATCTTCTTGACTGTCTACAAATGAATATATAAAACAATAAGCTCCATGCTTATCATGGGGTGGATCAAAAGCTACATCAGTGCCCTCTCTTTCAATAAGTGTAATATAATCCTTAGCAAAATCATTAGCATTTAAAACTTCAAGAGGACCTATGATATTATCAACTCTATGCTCAAGGTTCCAATCAACTGTTTTATGTTCATATTTACTTTCATGTTCTAGAGCATCCAACCCCTCATTTCAAATATGTTCACATGCTTGGATATTTTGTTGAATCTCCTGAGCATCATTAAATATTTTCTGTAAGGACTTAGGTCTTCTTTCCATCAGGAGGAAAGAAAAATCTGGATGAAGAGTAGTGGCATACTGGAGCATGGCAGTAGCTTCAGTGGGTTGAATTTCTTTGGGAAAATTGTAATAAATATTGGAAAAATTTCTATTGAATGTAGAAATAGTTTCATTACCTTGCCTCTTTAAGGCATAGAACTCTGTAAGTTGTAGATCCAAATATTTCTTCTTGCCCCAAAACTCTGAAAAAACACCCTTCAATTATTCCCATGAGCTAATTGTCTCTGGCTGCAAATGTTTAAACCATTCTTTGGTATCTCCTTTCAAGGATTGAGAGAAGGCCCTTATACAAACATCTTCATGGTCAATCTCAAACAAATATATAAAATGCTCGAACTCCTTGATGTGTTTTTCAGCTGTGATGGCATCGAGTTCTCCATCAAACACAAGTAGGTACTTATAGTTCTTTGGAGGAAAATCATGAAGGATGTGAGGTAATTTTAAGGGTCTATATCTATGCTGAGTCTTGGAGGGTGTTGGATCAAGTAAAAGAGGTAAAATATCAGCCTTGGTTTCATGACGCTCACCAACTTGGTTATGGTTATCACATGGCTCAGATGGGAGATTTTGATCAAAATCAATGATAAACCGAGGGGATATATGTATAACTTTAAGAGGAGGATATACAATTTCAAGACTATCATGGTCATCATTTGCATGCAGCAGGTAAAGAAAAATTTGTTTAACATGCTCAAGAAATACAACAGATAATTAATAACAAAAAATATTATGTCTTGGAAAAAACTCAACTTCAGGTACTTATTTTCTCCCATGATATCCTTTCATACCTTTTTTCAAGGGGTTTCATCTTCCAGTGGAGTCTTTGAATTGCATTTGAAGCTTGAGTGGAGTCGCCAATAAAATATTTAGGCTACTAAGTCTTTGAATAGTGGAGTCACCATGAAAATTTTCAATTCTAGATTCTTGAAAATGGAGTCGCCAGGTGAATGACATACAATCTTTCTATGTCTGAATACTTTTCATCATCAGTACTCAGATCCAAACTTTGTCGTTTCTCCCAGGGAAGATTTCACCTTAGTTCCCCGACAACGATTCCATAATGTTAGCACTCTATAAATTTGTTTGGTTAATAAACAAGCGATAGAGGTAACTGTTTCAACCAACTTTAGGTTGGATTTTAACCCTTCCAACCAGAGAGGGCTCTCTCAAACGTGTAAATATTGAAAGTACTCAAAAAGATTTGGAAATGGATACATAGAGGTTAGATTATGAAATAGGACAAGTTTTTTAAAGGGGTTGGTAGGACCAACAAGAGAATAGGGCCATTGGGCAATGGGGTCAACTTTTGAAATTGTATGAAAATTTGCAAGCTATGTATTCCTGAGGGAGCAGAGAAAAAATAAACATTGTGTTCAGCCAAATAAGAAATATGAGATGGCAGTGGAAAAAGAGGAAAGACCACTATGACAAGAGGCATTTAACATAGGAGGAATCTCTTGAACTAGCTCTATAAGAAAGCACATAAAGGCTGGGTACCGAAAATAGAGCACCAAACTAGGGTAAATTCTGAACCAGGAACCAATAAACACATAAAACGTATAATCAATATGAGAAAGAGCACCGACAAGGTGAATTATTTATTTTTCTTAAATACTATCACTAGCAGAAAAACACATTCATGAATATGAAATACAAGAAAACATATTGAACACCAACACCATGATGAATCTCGACTATCTAAGAAAACCTTATCTGCTTGTATTAAAATTTATAAAAAATCACAAAGTTTGCCTGTTACACGGGCAAGACCCTCTCCAGCTTCATTTATCTTTTTAACAGTATATATAGATAAATTACATATGATACCCAAAAACAGATCATCTTCTCTAAGATTCCAAAAATAGATATCAGTTACAGAGGAAGTAACATACCAAAACCAAACTCCTACTTTCTAGGGAACATTACAAACATAAAACCGAAATATTTGAGATCTTTACCTTGAATGTCACCTGTCTACAAAATCACAAGATTCCCTGAAATGAACCCAATTTAGCCCATCATGAATTTTTCATTTTAGCTTTTCAATCTCTTCCTTTAACGTGTCAAGCCAACTGGGCTGATCTTCTTCAGTACCTTTAACTATCCCATCTTTAACTTCCTCCTTATGTCTCTTTTTCCTTTTTCTCTCGCCATCTTATGTGTAGTGTCCATATACATATCCATTAATGATCAAATATTTCATAATAGGATTCAACCTGATTTCTTAGCCTGATCCTAGTTCATCTATAGATTTTGTGCAAAATGTTTTTGTCATGAGTGGCACAGCGTGCCTCTCTCTCTTCTTACTTGATGGTTCTGTCATATTATTTGAATTTCCTAGCTTGCTAAAAACCGTTGAATCTTTCTCCTCATCCCCCTTTGCTTTTTCAGGGAACATGAGCCTATTTCCTTCAATTGTACATGAATTGGATGAGTGATTCGATTTGCAGGTATCTTGCTCTGGAATAAACCATCAATTACCCAAAATATAGTAATTTCACCTGTGTTTTGAGTAACAGTCTCCATCGAGTACTAATCATGGGCTACTGACAAAATTCCTTATAGGGGAAATGACCTCTCATGTTCAACCATCGATTTCCAATGATGAGTCTTAATTCAGTTATTTGGCGATGCTAACTTGGCATTGTGCGAACGAATGGTACTTAAACAAGTGTCTCGAGATGATTAGACTGGAAATCAAGTTTCCTTTCCACATGTGACCCTTGGATTTGACACATTAAATGACACTTAACACGTGTTTCTGAGGTGTGATGGAGTGGTTTTGACTTCACCCACTTTCCCCCCCGAAATGCACCTAGTGGTGCCACATAGTCCCAAGTCGAAACCATGGTATTCTTTTTGGCTCACTTTCAAGAATTAACCTCTGCGCTAGTTCTCTACCCGAAATGATACTCAGTCGTTGATCTGCGGCGCCCACGATCTATAATCCGCTGGGTCCCATCAACTTCGCATTGCCTCTAGTTTTATCCTCCTCCCGCTATATTTGGACTTGTCTTCCAGTTTTTCATGCTTCCACATTAGTTTAGCACCTCGCTAAGTCTTGGAAACTGGATTTCTCACAGAAATTTTTATAGTGATAACAAGCCCGACAATCCATCATGGGGAGTTCCTCTTGAAAAATGCAAGTGGCACCATCCATGGTTGTCATTGTATTTTTAGAAGCAACACTAGTGTTGGGGCTATCATGGGCATCCGAGACCATGTAGAGGAGGGACTCTGGTGGAACCTAAATTGGTTCCTTCGGGAATTCCTCCTCCATAAAGACCATTGGAGGCATATGTGGCCGTACAATTAGCTGAGTATGGGCTATGGATAGATGATCCGGATTTATGTAGGAACACAATGAAATATAGAAATACACATAAACGCAGAGATGCAGCAGAAATAAGACTTCATTTCATTAATAACAAATGACTGAAATATGCTTACAGACAGAATGGAAATAAACTAGCTAGGGCACTGGTAGCTTATCTCTGAGAAGAGATGTGGCTGCTACTCGCATCCGTGAGAAGATGATTACAATGAGGCTCTAGAGGCCTTTTTACAATAGACGAGAATGCCAAAATTCATAGACATCCAAAAACCTAACTCTAGAAGATGAAGCGCCAAAATTCATGTGGGCCCCGTTTGGGTAAGTTAGTACATCAACTTCCCGGGGTCGTAACGTTTGCATACGATCTCCGTTTTAGGCGTGTGATAGCTCGTTGGAAAGGTATCATCGAGGAGATTCATTTTGGGGGCTCAATTATATCTTTGGATATCATTGAGAACCTCTATCTCAAAAAACCTTCATTTAGGCCCTCAAAATGGCCCCGGAAGTTAAAACCTGCTAAAAATAGTAAATTGCCAAAATTGCCAGAAAACTGTTTTGAGCCAGTAGGAAAAGGTGGGTGGCCACTGATATCCACCTGGATAAATCCTCCCTCCTTAGGAAGAAATGGTCCCCATTGCGTTGATTTCCTCCATGAGATGAGGAAACTTCTACTGAACTTGGTCCTTGGTGAGCCATTTTCCTTGGTGAAGGAGTTGGCCTGCTTTGACAACTCGATATAGCGGTATCCTTTGTTTTCGAGTGTGCTTGATCTGTGTATCCATGATCTGATCAGTTCTGGCTTGTTCCATGCAGTCTGGATTTAACTTTGTTGGTGTGAGTTGT
>ML780129.1:842315-855921 GCA_009831015.1 Picea engelmannii | reverse complement strand
TTTATACATTAATTGGTTCTATTTTAAACTTTAAAATCTTTTTGTATAAAGTTTAATGTTCAGTTTATTAAAATGTATATATGTTATTTTGCTTTAAATTTAAATTTATGATTAAAAAAATGAATTTTAAACATTTTTCCCTAAGTCACATACCCTATGCATGGCGTTCATACGTTGCCTAGTATGCTGACATGGCAAACTAAGCTGATGCGTATACTAAATGAATTCGCAACAAATAATGTAAGTGTTCCTTTCACAGAAATTTCTTGTGAGAAAATCTATACCTTGCTTTTCAAAACGCAATTTCAAATTTCATAACGTACACTCAATCACCTCTACTGCTGTATTTCCAAATCCTCGGCGAAGCGTAATATGAAGCCATCGCTGCTCCTTGAACGAAGGATTACTTGCTGTATTTCCAAATCCTCGCGAAGCGTAATATGTAGCCATCGCTGCTCCTTAAACGGAGGATTCCAGCCTAATTGGGCTTTGATTTCATTTCATTTGCACAGCTACAATTGAATTGCAGCAGGAGCAAAGATGCTGGGCATAAATCTGGACTTGGTGCTGGTTCCCACAGGCATTCTTTTCATGGTGGGCTACCATATCTACCTCGTCTATAGAATCATCAAGCACCCCAATTCTACCGTCATAGGATTCGAAAACGGCAACAGAAGAGTCTGGGTACAGCAGATGATGGAGGTGAGCATAATTATAACCGATTCAGTAGGTTTCCTGTGTTTTTTTCACGGATTCATGGCCTGCTTTTTCTTGATTTTGCTAGCGTTTTGAATTTCACAAAGGGTTTTGAATTTCACAATTGCAGAATATGCCGAGCAATACCGGACTGGCTCTTCAAGTCGTAGCGAGCAACATATCTGCCGCGGTTTATCTCATTAGTCTCTCCATTACCCTCAGCTCTCTGATCGGCACCTTGGTGGGCGCCAGCACAACCAGCGGCAGCACCGCCACCACCAAAGGCCTGGTAAATGTAATAATCTTCGGAGATAAAAGCTCCGTCACGGCTTCTATCAAATATGTGAGCCTGTTGATTTGCTTCTTGATCGCCTTCATGTCGCATGTACAGTGCATTCGTTATTACATTCATGTGAGCTTTCTCATCAGCACGCCGCGTTCAAGTGTCCCGGCGGATTATATTGAGAATTCGGTGATTAGAGGGAGTAATTTCTGGTCTTTGGGATTGAGGGCTTATTATTTTGCTTTCCCGCTTCTGCTTTGGATCTTTGGCCCCATACCCATGTTTGTCTGCGTACTGGGACTGATCTCCACTCTGTATTTTCTTGATTCCACCGTCAATCCCATCCCGCCTTTTGCAGTCAAGTCGTCGTCGAAGGGTATGGCAGACATTGGTCGCGGGATCGAATCCAACGCCGGACGGAATCAGTGCAGCCTAGGCGGCCTGCTGGAATTCCAATGAATAAAGTCCCTTTCACCTCATAGAAATCATGGTTTATTAATGCTTATTATTTTGTAATAATTTTTAATAATAAAGCCATTATTTATGTGGAATCATTCTCAATGTTGCAGTCTTACAGAAAGAAGAGTTTTTAAAGCCGGAAATTGCGTAGCGGTTCGAACCTGGAATCTGTTAGAGAGATAATGCGGTGCTTTTATCTGTCTGGCTTCAGCTTTATGACTGCTTTATTATTATAGCTTTATGGAAAATTTATTTTGAAAAGCAAAATGGGACCACTGCCAGAAGAATTTTTGTTTTTACTGTGCTTCCTTGGGATACAAGGAACATTACTAATATAGGTAAAGTCTGTGTTTTAAGGATTATTAGTTACTTATTTTGTTTTTACTGTGCTTTCTTGGGATACAAGGAACATACTAATATAGGTAAAGTCTGTGATTTAAGAATTATTAGTAAGTTATTTTGTTTTTATTGTGCTTTCTTGGGATACAAGGAACATACTAAAGTAGTCTGTGATTTAAGGATTATTAGTTATGAACATACTAAAGTATTCTGTGATTTAAGGATGGATTATTAGTTAGTTATTTATGGTATGATTTTTGTTGATTAATGATTTGATTTTTTTTAAATAATGGTGATGTTGATTTCATTTTTTCTTAAATAATGGTGATGTTGATTTCATTTTTCTTAAATGATGATTAAAGTTTATGAATAAATGATTATTAATTAATTATTTATAGTTTATTTTTTTGTTGAATAATAATTTGATCTTTTTAAAATAATAATGATAATGATGATGAGTTGATTGTTCTTAAATAAAATAATGGCGATGAGGCATGTGTATTTCCAAATATCAAATCAATTATGATTATGAACATTACCAATTCTTAAATATATTTCAGATGGTTTGATTTTCAAATAAAGATTATTAGTTAGTTATTTATGGTATGATTTTTGTTGATTAATGATTTGATTTTTTTTTAAATAATGGTGATGTTGATTTGATTTTTCTTAAATAATGGTGATGTTGATTTGATTTTTCTTAAATAATGGTGATTAAAGTTTATGAATTAATGATTATTAGTTAATTATTTATGGTTTGATTTTTTGTTGAATAATAATTTGATTTTTTTTAAATAATAGTGATAATGATTAGATTTTTCTTAAATAATGATGATGAGTTATGTGTATTTCCAAATATCAATCAATTATGATTATGAAAATTACCAATTCCTCGATATATTTCACATGGTTTGATTTTCAAATAATGGTAATGAGTCAACATACATTTCCAAATATCAATCAACTATGATTATTAACACTAATAATTATCAATTGATAATTCAATTCTAATGAATTTGATCACATTCAAAAAAAAATATTTTTATTATTTATAATAGTGAGAATCTCATCTTCTAATCATTTATAAAACAAATAAAATACTTTTAAACTATAAATTCACAAAAAATTCACCAACAAATTTTCAAAGAATGCAAGCACAAATTTAACAGTGACCAACATACAGGGTAAATCGACTATTCACTAGAGTTATCTGTGAGAAGTACTTACAGAATTATACTCTCTCATTTACCTTAATTACGCAATATTCTTACATTTATGTAAAGGCAACTTTAACAGTGACCAACATACAAGGTAAAACAACTATTCACTAGAGTTATATGTGAGAAGTACTTAAAGAATTATATTCTTCCTCATTTACTTTAATTGTGCAATATTCTTACATTTATGTAAAGGCAAATTTAACAGTGACCAACCTACTGGGTAAATCAACTACTCACTAAAGTTATATGTGAGAAGTACTTACATAATTATACTCTTCCTCATTTACCTTAATTGTGCAATATTCTTACATTTATGTAAAGGCAAATTTAACAGTGACCAACATAGAGGGTAAATCGACTATTCACTAGAGTTGTACTTACCTCCTCATTTACCTTAATTACACAATATTCTTACATGTAAAGACAAATTTAACAGTGACCAACATACACATACAGGGTAAATCGACTATTCACTAGACTTATATGTGAGAAGTACTTACAAAATTATCATCTTCCTCATTTACCTTAATTACTCAATATTTTTACATTTATGTAAAGGAAAGAGTAGAATTTATTAGTTAACTTATTTATTTTTTTAATTTTTTTATAAGATTAAATTAAAAGTAAAAAAATAAAAATAAATTAAATTTAAATAATTATAATTATATAATTATATAAATTAACAGCACCCATAAGGAGAAAAAGTAGTGTGGAGCACATGCATAATAGACATAACCATGTTAGGGTTATGGTTTTGGACAATAATGTAATGGCTATAAATCCATAGAGTAGTATAAATAAAGACCTAGGAGGTCTAGTTTGTGGTTCGGTTGTTTATTATTTTGATTTCAGTTATTGTTATTGTTGTTGAGTCAAATAAGCTATTTTTTTAAGGTTAGGTCACAGGCTATGGAGCCTAGTGTGATCTATTCTTCCTCATTAGAGGGTACTTACCCTCCTTTTGATTATAATCCTAGAAATGTAATGCGTGCAACCCATATTTTGTAGAAGAATGAATAAAAGAGCAGAAGAGAAATCTTTGTGGGCATAGCCCCAAGAGGGGGTGAACCAAGGTAAATCCGTTGTGTTCATCTATGTTGTGTTCATCTATCTAAATGATTGTTTAGATGTCATGTTATGTATCAGTTAAAGATATGGTAATTCCTCCTGGCTGGATTTGTATTGATTGAGTCCCTATTGAGTCCCTGTATTGGAGCGGTTCTTTGATGACAAACAGCTTGCAGTGCTGGCAGATGTAAAAGAATTTATACTTTTTATAAATTTGAGGAATTTTTTTATTAGAAAAAATGTATCAGTTAAAGAATGAATGGTTAAATCAAATTTTAATAGCATGCATGCATAGTTTAATGATGAATGAATCCTAGAAGTACATGAATGAATAATGATGTTAATGAATAAGGAAAAGAGTGGGGCTTTTGCATTTTACAATGTTTTGTATTTTAGAGAGTCATTAATAGAATCTGAGCTTTACTATATTACTATGTTTCTTGCCATATCTCTGTGTAATTCTTTGTTATTCTTTGTTATATATGTTCTTTCATATCGTTCCTAAAATAATCTCGATCAGTAAAAATTATTTTATTTCTTGTATAATTAAATAATAATAAAAAATGGTTGTAATGTTTATATAGTATTTTTTTAATTAAATTAAGTTTTAAATAATTATAAAAATTATAAATTAAAATGTATTTATTTAATGTAAATAATATGAATGGATATTTTTGTCAAATCCCTGGTTTCCAAAATTTTTGTTTGTAAAACAACCTAAGTTCAAAAAACAAAAACATAAAAAAAAAAACACTTTTAAAAACAAACATCTCATATGACATGGTTATCTTTCTTTCGACATTGTCTAGGTGCTCTACGAAATGGCTTTTTTCACCGGAATCCAGCGACATAAATGAGCAAGAAATCATTATTTTTTGTTGTTTAAAATCCACTTCTGAATGTAGAAATAGATTCAAAAACTCATGGGGCACTCTAATTATACATAAATAATCACTCAAATCTGTAGATCTAACAATTTCACGTTGGATTTCCATGGACCAGGAATATCTATTTACAACATTTGTATAAAATAAATTAAATAACATATTTTATAAAATAATGAAATGATCTATTGGTTACTTGGGTTGACCTAGGTTCTGATCTCAATAGGTTTCCAATAAAACCCTCAAAACTATCGACCCTCCTAGCAAACTAGAAGGCAACGCTACATATAGAGTGCACAACGCAGTCTCACCCAAGATAGTTTGTGGTTAACAAGCTAGCTAGAGTGATGGTAGCTTATTTATGAGAAGAGATGTGTCGGCTACGCTCATTCACAAGAAGCTGGCTACAATGAGGCGCCAAAGACATTTTTAACATAAAGCATAAATTAGAAAACCCTAAACATCCAGAAACCTGACCCTAGGTGTAACACCCCTATTTCTCCAGCTTGTAATCAATCATTAGTTATGATTACCATGCTATGGCAGTGAACAATGTAAATGAATTATTGTTTAGATTGCCAACGACTAACTATGGGGGTGAAGCCTTGAAGTAATGGCCATGATATTACTAGAGGAAAGAGTGAGGAAATAGTAGAGAGGGTTCATTATGTCAAAATGACTCAATTTCTCTTTGTTGAAATAATAAGCCTCATCTGGATTCCAAGGAAAAATCAAATAATGAAAGAAGGACTGGTGGTTGAAAAATCAACTACCCCCATGAATGGAAGCATGGAGGGTCTGATTGAGGAGACAAAAGACTACTAACCTGAAGTACCATAGAGTCCTGCAGGCCCAGAATGACCCAAGTTTCTTCTAAAAGAAGGAACATGAGAGGTCTAGAACCTTCCTGGGGAGGAAAAAGGCGTGCAAGAATACACATGAGGGGAGACAAGAAAGAGACACAATGGGAGGGGGTGTGCGACCGAGGATATGCAAAGAAAAAGAGGAAGAGCGTGTGAGGCTCTCTAGCTGAGAAGAAGAACTAGAAGATTAAGTTGTTCTGGCTACTGGAGAGAAGAAGAGAAAGGATCTCTGAGAATTTGTACAAAACAGGACCTGAGCAGAAGGTTGTGAGCTTGATGCGGATGGAGCATCTGATAAACCTTGCAGAGGCTGTGAAAAAGAAAGAACCTCTGAGAAACTGCAAAAGTTTCCTAGTGATATCATGGCTTGGCACGAGGGTGGCCAGAGTACTAAGAATGAATGCCTTTGAGCCTATGGTTGGGTGGAAAGGTGAACACCCACAGTCAGTGGTCGGTGATCGAATGTAATAGATAAGTATTTCGTTTACCCTGTGCACTGGAATTGAAATGCATGATTTGAATGTCTACGTATATGACTAAGATTTGTAGGGTTTGATTTATATTAGAGACACTTATCATTCCTGTGTAAACGCTTGCATTTGAATGGTTTTCTATTTCCTCTACTTAACAACATGAGAACTGTTAGACATGGGCCTGTAAATGAATCTAAGAATAAGTTTATGATCTTTGTATTGGTTGGAAAATCCTTAAGGGATTTTTTCCCAAGGATTGACTTTGTAATGAAAGAGTCGGGGTAGATTTAGCTTAAATACTTCAGTCCTGTCGACCCCTCAAATTTACCTTCGCAGGATTACTAAATTCGAGCTATGTGGAGGGAGGGTGCCTCCCTCAAACCATCCATCTGTGTGACCGAGAGCTCATGTCCACGACCCTAACCAAATAATGGATAAGAGTAGATCATACAACCTCAGGGCTTGTTAGAGAATCCATATGACCAAGACCTTAGAGCCCTTCGCTAGGTCCAAAAGGAGCTAAGCTATTCTGGCTTCAGAACTATGGGGGTTTGAAGCTTTGGGATTCTATGACTTTACAACCTCTGAAACCAACCAGAGGTAACCTTCTAGTTCAGTTACCCATGGGGTTGATCGACATCTAGCAGTCTCTTAACCATGACTGTGGGATCTATCCAACCGATTAAACCCCAACCCACTTACTGGTCGTGAAGTAACGCGAGTCGTAAATCTAAGGATACTCAGGAACTTCCCTGACCGTTGGATCTACGCCATGGTCAATCCGACATTGACCACTTCGAGAGAACAAAGGTGTCATAACACCAAAACCTATGAATGCCAGAGTTGAGAATTAATGTGAGTTGTGGATCTGGGGACTCCATTGAGAACCCCTCCCAACCGTTCGATCAACCAATGGAAGGATTTGTGTATAGCATTTCGGTGAAGTCCTACTCCAAGAGAAAAGGAGTTTTAAGTAGGTAGAACGCCTGAATGACGAACTAACGAAGTGACGAGAGCTGTAGATTTGAGGATGCTTTGGGACCTTTCCTGGCCGTTGGATCTAAGTCGCGGTCAGTTCGACATTGACCACTCCAAGAGGAAGGTAGTGTTAAACAAGTAGAACCCCTGAATGCTGAAGTCGCGAAGTAACATGAAACCTCGATCCAAGGACGCATCGAGATCCCTCCTGACCATTGGATCTAAACTATGGTTAGCCTGACGTTGACCACTCCAGGAGTAAAGAGGAGATTACACAGGCAAACCCCTAAACTCTGAAGTCGCAAAGCAACAAAGGCCATAGATTTGGGGATCTACGTGGAATTGTCTTGATCGTGGGATAAAAATTAGTGGGAGGTTTCTGGCAGGAGTTCAGACTTCATGGCTCGGGGCGATTTCACAGGTAGTCGAGATTAGAGGCTTCCGTAGGTTTTCTGTCTGGAGTGACGTGGCATGATGGCGTCATCCAGGGTGACATAGACCCATGTTTGGCATGCCACGTGTCACCTTGATTCATGCTTTTTATAGGCCTTATATGCCAACTGGAATGTGACATGTGTCACCCATTGATAGGGCCACACATCATCTTTGTTCTTTGTCGCGTGTCACTCCCCGGTGCACGGTTGTTTGACCTAATGGATTTTATGACCCAGGGAGTTCGGGAGTTTGGAACTTCGGGAGATTTTGGTTGTTAGAGCGTATGCTCCAAAAAGGCCAAAGGCTAGAGCTACATGGAAGGACCTTGGGAGTTCGGGAATTCGAAACTCTAGGAGGTTTAGGATGTTAGAATGTATGCTCCAAAAGCGCCAAAGGTTGGAGCTATGTGGCAGGACCTTGAGAGTTCGAGAGTTTTGCAGGTATGTTCATAAAAACATGATGAGGAACCTCGTCGAAGGCTGGAGCCACGTTGCAGGATTTTGGGACTTCGGGACTCCGGGAATGGTTCAGACATGGATAGGAAGGATGAAGGGTTTAAGGCCCTGTGATCGCGAAGACATGGGGAACATCCCCTATAACCACCTCTCCAACGTCCTTTGTCATCGCTAAGGGATGAAAACTGTGGTGGCCTTTGAACAATGATGCCTGAAGATCTTTGGAAGGGAATAACTTCCAATCCAGAGCTCAGATTGGAGCATGGTAACATTCATTGGAAATACCTTGATGGGAAGAAGGTGATGGAGATCTCGGGAAGAGGATTCGAGATGATGGAGGAAAGTGAAATTTTGATGCCCTATCCCTTAAAAAGGTACTTAAGGGGTTGGGTGTGTTACAAATTGGTATCAGAGTGGGAAACAACACTTGGCCTTCTTGGGCTCACGAAAGAGTCAAGCGATTATATTTATTTCTTAGAAAACTTGAAGGGAGAGGTCACCATGCCCTACCCTATCTAGCAAAGCATGATTCAAACATAGGCCTGGATGGTCCAGGGAACTGTCACAAGACTAGTGTACCAAGGCTAAGATGAGCCTATCAATAGTATTACTTCTGTACGAAAATTATCTGCATAAGTTCCTTGAGGAGAAGGGTGAAGATTAAAATTCATTTGGGATTTTACCCAACGATATTAAATCATGCTATATTGTGGCAGAAGAAGCCTATCATTTCTTTCGGAAAATGATAGCCAATCCTACAAAAGTGGGACTATGAAGAGGGGTATAATGCTCGGTGCAGGAAGATATGCTGAAATGCATATTGCAAAGATAGAGCATGCATAAGACATGCATATATACTTATTATAGTCTGTCATTGAATGTAAAATATGGTGATGTCATATATCATATGGTTAGTGATGATTTGACTATGGCGGCATAAGTAAAAGGTTGATGATGTTGAGTACATAGTGCCTTATGAGGATAAGGTGGGAAGATTAATGAAATGTTGATCCTAGATGTGGTAGAGGAAGTGTTGGGACACTTCTAGATGACCAATGAATCAATTTGACATCCAGAAGTGGATGGTACCCATATCAGGTATGGCTTAGTATGCTCCAGTAGTAGTGAGAAGGAATCTAGACAAGGATTCCCTTGATAAAAGCATATGTTAACCAAAAATGGTTGAGGCATGAAAGAGAAGCTTAATAAGTTGTCTTGTTTCCTTGGGCACCATTGGAGTTCCCTAGATAATATTTCTAGGACGTTGAATAATTTTATAATACCAGAGGCAAGAATACTTTCTTGCTAGTTGTTGTCATATGGGGAGACATACATAGTTATGAATATGTCTGTTAAACTTGCCATGTGGATATCCTGTGAATAACTGACTGAGAGGGAAGCTCAATGTTGAGTGTAGAGTCCCCAAGGCCGAGCCCCATTACAGATCATGTTATATGCAAAGAATTGTCAATGTGTTCTATAGGATGGTGAGCCAAGTTTTGCAGAAGATGTAGGCTTATGTGTTTTGATAGGCCAGGGAGCCTAAGTGTTGAAGGCCAGGAGCCCGTTGATGTACTTGTATGTATGCAAATCAATTAATAAAATATAAACACCGCCAGTGCAGACCGACCACGATGAATGAGTGATGGGGGACTGAGCGTCCACAGAGTGGGCAAGGAACTAGGGGCTGGAAGGTGGAAAGGGGCTGAGTGATGAGCCTAGGGGCTAAGCCTAGGGGGCTTAGGCCTGGAATAATATTTTAATATTATTTCCTAAAAATCCATGTGCACATTATTTTATCCTAAGTCCTTTTGGAAGGACCCGTGATTTCCCAAGTGGTGGGAGGAAGGCCTACGGATGGAACGCATGCAGTTCCCAGGGTGACAAGTGTCAACCCTGGTGCATTCAAATAAAACAGAGGCAGTAAGCCGTGAGGGGGGTTCTCAGCCATTCGATCCGTCTGCCCTGAGCGAGAGCCGAGTGGGAAAGCCAGTCTACAAGAGACCTTTGTGTAATCCGGATACATAAAAGAAAGCCTGTGTTTTGTCCTGAAGAATCCGTGTACACCCCTGTCCAGTGAGGGTGGAGTCTGTGTCTGTCTCTGAGAAATCCCATGAGCGCATTTCCTGAACCGGAACCCTGTGTTGAACTCGAGTGGAGGAATCCTTGTTGTTGGGGAAAAGATGAGCTAGCCTGTGCGTAGAGCCTGTTCCGAAATCATGCCGTGAGATCATCCAGTGATTGCTGAACCGTTTTGGGAAGCCTTTGTCTGTGTCTCCCGTGGGTTGTTGTGACTGTGCAGTATTGGACTGCGTGAGGCTTGTTGGCCTGTGAGCGACTCCTCCAGGTGAGAGAGTGTGCAGAGGGAGAAGCGAACTCTTGGAAGGAATCCCTGTAGCTGCCATAGAGCCCGGAGACTTCCGGTCCGGTTTGTTCCTGTAACCCAAGGTAAGGGAGACTGGCAGCCGAAGGACTGTCTAGGTGAAAGAGAAGGTGCACTCTCCTGGGGTGGAACATGCATGTGGGGAATGAGGGTCTATGGGCATTGAGCGTGGGAGATTCCTGGGAGAGCTTTCTTCCTGGTGGTTGTGTATGTGCTATCTTCCCTGTAACCCATGTCTGAGTCTAGATTCCTTGCCTTGGGGTGGAGCTCGGTCCCAGCTTGGGGGTGACCCACTGTTGAGCTGATGAACAGTGTGGTCTAAGGCTGGGAGGTTCGTGGAAGGCTTGCACTTGGTTGGTGAAATTCTACATCCGTTAAAAGATAAGTATCTGAATTATGCTTTTATCACATTTGGCATGACTGTGATGTTCATGTATCATGTTTTCCGATGTGTAAATGAGTTACTGTTGAATGCTATGGATTGTTTAATTGTAGCAGTAACTTATATATTTTACTCTGAGAATTAAGTGTGTTTAATTGTGTTAAATGCATGTGCTTATAATTCATGTACCAATTATGTAAACATTCATGTATAGAATGGTAATTGAGGGGTTTGGAAACCTGGGTAGTGTAAAAAGGTACACTACAAATTGGTATCAGAGCAAGGTTTTGACACTGAGCCTAGATGGGCCAGTGGAGCAGTCTTTGGACTGAGAATGCGAAGGGAAATTGAGTCGGGAGGACCCATTTCCGACCCTGGTTTGCTCCGAAGCGGCAAGGAGATACTTGACAAGTTTTTATTAAGCTCAGGAGGTATAGCGGTGCTCTGAAACCGCAGCTGGTATGGTCTATGACCACAGGAAGACAGGTCTCTACACCAATGGTGTTAGAGCCGTAGGATCTGTTCGGGAGGGAAGGCAAACCCTTGTAACCGTCAGATCTGGAGAACGTGCACAAGGTTTAAAGCCTTTGGATACTGCACAGGAGTTCAAACTCAGGAGGATCGTGAGTCGTAAGATCCCTGTGGGATTACCCGTCAACCGTCCGAGTTGACAGAAGTTGCGCAGGACTTAAGTCCTCATGGGTAGAGGAGAAGTCCCAGAGAGGCATCGGGATATTAGAAGTCAAGAGAATCGAGACCTTGTGATTCTCGAAATCCCGAGGAGGGATCATAGTCATGAATCTCGAGTGGACACGTGTCAGGAGATTCCGCAGAGTCGAAAATCAGAGAATCGGAGTTCTCGAACACATAGATATCTCGTCACACGGAATCGCGATCCGTGATTTCGCGACAAAATCTGGACCGTTCATTTAGCGGACACGTGGCAGAGATCTACACCATCGGGGAAAGTCCCGACAAGGAGTAAGTCCATCGGTGTTTGAAGTTCATCGGGAAATCGGGAACCCCGGTGACAAGTGATTCATACAATTTGAAACTCCGAACCCCGAAACCCCGACGAGAGCTTCGATTACGATCACGGGGTAGAGGTCACATGGACCTTCCTTAGCCGCGAAGGGTTAAAGAAAAATACGCGTCAGGCATATCGGGAATCGGGATATCGGAGATCCCGGAAGCAAAGGTTTCGTGCATTGGAAAATCGCGATACACAATTTCCCGATAAGGCCTAGGACTGTGGGGCCACACCGATTGTCATGAGGACAGGTGGAAGATTTTTGGCGACAGGAAAAAGGACTGTTGACAAGTCAACGACTGGGACCCATCGGGGGTTCCGTGAGCATATGAGCATGACATTGAAATCGCCGAAACCCGACGGGGTATGGTGGAGGTCATATAGTATGGTCATGTGGACCAGAGGCTGAGCCGGAGAGTTAGACAGTGTAAAAGCACATCGGGAATCGGAGGATCGGAGGTTGTGAATGCATGTGCATCGCGACATCACAAATTCCGAAACCCCGATAAGAGGATTGATCACGGTCATGGGTAGTGGTCGTATGGTGAGGCTATAGCCCGGAGGGCTAGCACGGATGGAGTCCATCGGAAATCGGGAAATCGAGGATTCCGCTGTCAAGCGTTTTGACACATTCAGATTTGCAAAACCCCGAACCCCGATAGGGGAAAAGGCCAGGGTCACGATTCAACGGTCACATGATGTAGAGTCCATAGCAGGGGCTACCCGTAAAGGTAGTGCATCGGGAAATCGGAAATCGGGGATTCAACCCACCAGAACACTGTTGGTTTCAAAATCCCGATAGAGGTAACCCCGATAGAAGGAAGGGAGACCTCGAAGAGTTCTCTGTGGGAGGAAAATTTTCCGATAAGGAAACAGGAGAATTTCAAAGTTTTTCGTGGACCGAGATTTTGAAGTTCTGAAACCCGACAAACACAGAGACGGACAGAGCTCAAAAAACTTGTGAAGTTGAAATGTCTTTCGTTTTTGTTCGTAATAGTTATAAACGTTGTGGAGTATTTATGAAGTTTAATGGCCTGACAATTTTGAATTGGATTGCACAGTGCGTGTTCAGAATACAACAGAGGCCAAAACTCCAGTTAATCAACGCTGAGCATGGAGTGGGGAAGAGTGCAAATTATCCCTGAAATGGAAGACGAACAAGAAGGAAATGATGTTAACCTGGGAGTCGAAGGGTCGAACTCCAATGGGCATGGAAAGGAGATGGCTAAGGAAGGACATATAATGAAAATCCTTGAAGGATTGCAAAGAGAGGCCAAGGAGCGTCGAGCTGATAGCCAAAAGCTTATGAAAGTTAAGGATCGGCAAGGGAAATTAAACTTAAAATTCTTGCAGAGTCTGGAGAGAATAGAGAAGAAACTTGAGAAGGGAAGAGACTCAAGTACGACAGAGAGTCGTAGAGACCAGGGGAGAAGAAGTAGATCGAGGAGTGGTAGCCGACGCCACAGTCGCTCCCAAAAACATTCAGACAGTAAGACACACAGTAGTTCGAGCCCATCCCCTACCAGAAAACATCAAAAATCTGGAAGGGAGGAATTGAAAGGAGAGATGAATAAAATTAAACCTCCAACATTTGATGGAGAGCATAAGAAGGAGGAAGATGCTGAAACTTGGTTGTTGGGCATGAAGAAATACTTCCA
>ML780129.1:797544-817845 GCA_009831015.1 Picea engelmannii | reverse complement strand
TGATGTTTTTGATAGTGGATATGTGACATTGATGATCTTTGATGATTATTTAGCACGATCAATCCTTGTAAAGACATAGATGATATTATACATACTTGTTGAATAACATGCACATGCATGTACCTCCTCATTATGAAGCTCTTGTTTTTTATAATGATGTTGCATGTACATTGGTATTATTGGAAGGACTAATCTATTACAAGTTAAGACATTGATTGAATTATATGGAAAATGCACTCAAGGGAAAGGGATCATGTCTCAATGAGGATGAATACCATATCCTAGAGATTAGGAAGCCTTGGGAAGGGAAAAATTGAGAAAATGACCTCTAAAGTTAACTAGGATAAAAGGAATAAGAGGTTGGGAGAGTATTACCCATTGATGGGGTACACATGATCATTTTATGTATTGCTATTGGTATGACTCTTTTTGGACCCTTAGGATGCCACTTTTGATTGTAATTGGATGCACCAAGGGTGAGGGTACTGGTATTAATATCCTTGTAGAGGGTCACCATTGTCAAGTGTGGTTAGATCACCAAGGGAGAGGGTGGTAGTAAGACTCCTGCACACCTTACCTTGAGGGGTTTTTGAGTGTTGTAGAACCTGATCCTCTTCACCAAATTATGGTTGATAAACTTTGATTTTAATCTATGATAATCCTCTAGGAGTTGTAAATTATTTGTAGAGTGTTTCCATGTGCCCTTAAATTCCTCACTTCAATGAGCTTGACTTTTTCCTAGGGGTAAACACCTGTGAAGTTAATTACATTGGTCATGTGCAAATTCGACCCTTAGGTGTGATTTCCACTCTTTCATTAATGATTGGATTGTGGAATTTTGGAGCACTAATTGGGTTGACACTTAGACTCTAGTAAAATAAGGATTATTGGTTTTTGTTGTTATGATTAAATTGTGTATTGTTGGTTATAGTGATTAAATTGTAAAGTTGTTATATACATTATGGAATCATGGCATGTATTTCTTAGCTTGCGTATTTGTTGGTTTTATACTTTGTTGATTTAGATCTAGCTTAATTAGTTGGGTTATAGTTTGAAAAAAAAGAAATTGTTGTTTCCAGTAACACCTTGATGGGTTTTTGGATACACCATCATGGAAATTTGCAGGTGAAATAGACATGGATAGAGAGAATAAGATATGGAGTGTATTGGAAAAGGAGGTAGGATAGCACAGTAAGGATTCCATTACACACTTTATGGCATATTACATTAGAGTGGTATGTAGAGAAAAGTAGCTAGTAGAAGATGAGGAGTGATTGCCACTAGTTTTGGGTTCATTTTTGTATGTTGCGCAGAGTTGTGCAACCCTTTAGTTGGGGGTATGATGAGACTCAAGATTACAATTTGTTTCCCATTCTTATGATATGTATTATTTCTATCACCATCTCTTACCTTAGTCACGTAAGACTTTTTGAAATACACTTATTTTAATGGACAAGCTATATATCGTTGACATATATTTATTTAATTGATTGTGTTGGCTTATTTTCAAGAACAATATGATGAATATAATGGTATATTATTTATTTGACTGAAATTATGAGAATTGAAATTTTATTGGCAGCTTAAAATTTATTGCATAATATTGGTTTACAAAACTTGAGGTTAGTTCCGTGACCCAATAAATATTTAGCCCTCCCTAAATTCTCCACTTTCAGGACTTCAAGAAATCTTCGATCAAGAAACAAGAGGGAGTAAATCAAAGGATCATGTCACCACTCATGAAGGTGACTAAAACTAGTTGCCATGTCAAGGAGACAACCATTTCATTCATGAGTAGTTTGAACCCTCAAATTATCAACCATATTTTGAACTAGAAATAAAGAGAATGTGCAAGAATAAGTCTCTAGATCTAGTTGCACTGGGTGGAAAGGTAAACTAGGCAAGAAAACCCTAACAATTAGGGATCTAATTGGTGGAATTAGTCAAATATCATTTAGTGCAATTCTAGTATTTATATGAATTAAAATAGAATTTTTATATTCCTAGTTGTATTCTACTTTTTTGCGACCATATATCAAGATGGGTTGTGATCTGGGCCATGTCTACCATTTGGCACCAAGTTTGGATGACCTAGAGAGAGCATGGTCTAGGGGAATAAAATTAAGGTGAATGGCAGAGATGCACATAATTTTTACGAGATATTAATGTCAAAATCATGATAAAGGATGATCAACTAATTTGGTCTCTAAACTCATCAAGGATATATTTACCAAAATCAGGATATAACCCTTGTTGAGGAGGGAAAGGAGGATCAACATGTATGGTGGTGGAAAGTCTTATGGAATCTAAAGAGCCCCAAAAAATCCAAAATTTTCATGTGGTTGATCTTAAACCATAGAGAATCTATCTAGGATGTACTAAAAAAAATGACCTTTATTGGACCTAGTTGGTACAGCCTACGCCAACAAGAAAAATAAACCAATGAAGTGGAAAGAGTGATAGTGTATCAAAATGTCTACATACAAGATAACATCGAAGAGGCCTTTAGGATTTGTTGTGACAACGGGGACACAAAAAAAGATCAAAGCCCTTCCTCTAAACATTATTGAGTCTCGTTGCCCAACAATGTGAAGTTGTTTGGAAATAAAGAGGCATTACTCTTTAAATGTGCAATGTACGTACATGCCTAGTAGTGGAGTATGAGGAATTTTGTTTATATCTTCAACCTATAGCATTTCATTCAAATTTGGAATTGGTCAGTAAACAAATCATTATTGTGATTTGATGGCTCTAAAACTAGTTTTGAGGCTCGCTCATTAGGTTGGAGTCTCACATATTCAAATCTATTGAAACTTCCTTTTAGTAATTCAATAGATATGCAAGGAAATAATTTAATGATATATAATCACTTATATAAGTTTTCTCATACATATCATTTTCACACATCTGCAAGGACACGATAGCAAATGGTCTTTCAAAAGCTCAAACGAGGAAAGGAGGAGGATACTCTTGGATATGCTCATGAACTTTGGATTTAAATACATTTTATGTTTTTCTTACACTTTCTTGTATAAACCCATGATGAGAGAGAATACAAGAGTACTATGAAGAGTACTTTATTTTCTATTTTTTTGAGTTGATGAAAGAAAACTTTCCTTTGAACTTTGAACTAATGAAAGACATAGAATATAAACATGTTGGAAAATAATGTAACATATATAGAAATTCATAAATTGTCAGAGCATTTTTGAATGCTTCAAATATTTGATATATTGTAATATTTTTTTTATAAATAAAATTATATATTCTTTTCTTTGAAGAAAAAAAGTTATGTCATTCTCCCAAAAAAAAAAAATGAGTCATCACTTACATGTATTTATATACATTCAAGTTGTATCTCAATTCATATATTAGTTAATAATCACTAATTATTATTTTAAGTTTTGTAGATTATATGACTCTTCTATGTTATTAGGTTAAAAGGCGTACACCTATTGGAAATGGGCACATTTAATCATCTTTTAACCATAAATTTCAATAGTATGGTTATCAATTGAAGATGCTGGCATATTCTTCGTCGTCCTTCCAAATCAATGAATGAAATCTCATGTTCATAACTTTCTTGCATTTCTGAGGGCGTCATTTAACCTGTTTACTTTTTAACATTTACTTAATATGATTAAAAAATTACTGTGTGACCATATGTTCAAATGATTAGCAAACTTAATTCCAACCCTTTCATATTCTCCGTTCGTGGTTGACTTAATGTGAATTCTGTCCGTCGTAATACAGTCAACTGCATTCCGACAAAGCAAATTAAAAAATAAGGAAAAAATAATTAATTACACTGTGTCAATTAGGATTTTCTTTAACTAAGTGCCAAATTAGGCGTTCACCAACCACAAGTTTGCGGCTGTGCTAGTAGTAGATGTTCAACGTATTAGAAAAGTTAAAAAATAACCAGACACGTTCATGAGTTCACATTCTGTTCAATTGGATCGCATACTCACAATAGCATCTATGAGTGACCAGGGTGGCTGAGTACAAATTGCACCTGCAGTAACTTCGAAGGCATGAAAAGACAGAAACTGTCCTGACCAAAACTACCTTCGTCCGAAAGTTAAATTATATAGTTTTGATGTCGTTGTTGGGATGTGAAAGCCACCAAAGAAGAATTAGACAGTCATTGACAGTCTGGGTCTGAATTTGTCTACAACTGCTGTGTGAATTTGATCCAGGTGTGTAGACTGTAATTGTCTGTACTATGTAGTAGTGCAGTGCTGAGAGTCGCCATTTTCATGTGATTAGTTTACTAATTACCTGGTAGATTTAAAAGCAGTATTGGCTAAAGAGCAAAACATGCCAACTATTCAATATAACATACATTCCAATTTCAACGTAAACTTAAAAGGCCGAAGTATTATGTTCATAGATATTCTTAGAAGGCTTTAAACTCGATTGATTAAAGGAAGCAGGGAAAGGATATCTTTGAAATTATGAAGTCAAAGTGAAGTTTTAGTCGAGAGACAAAAGCCTAAAGAGGTTGTATTTAAGAGTCAAGGTGATATGATATGCAAAGAGTTATATATATATATATATATATATATATATATATATATATATATAACACGCAAACTACGTTCAAATATTTTGAATTTTCAAAAAAATTATAAAAGATAGTATTTACCAAGTCCAGAGTTTTTTTAAATTAACTATGTAATTGTTATCTTATATATATAGAAATAAAAGAAAAGGAAGAGGGGGAATACATCAATTAAAAACGCAATAAGTAAAACAAAATATTCACCAAGATATTGTGATATCTCAAATCACTAAGATGAGAGCTAAGTGGATAAGATTAATCAATAAGTAAAACAAAATATTCACCAAGATATTGTGATATCTCAAATCACTAAGATGGAGAGCTAAGTGAATAAGATTAATCTAGAAGTTATAGAGAAGAATTATCTCGAAAAGAATATTGTAAATTGTTTGAGCAAAATCATGTAAAAAAATGTGGGAAATATGTAATCAATTTAAATAGAAATTATAAGAACTTTGAAAAGCTTTGTACTTTCAAATAGATAATTTATGAGAAGGAAATTGATGTCTAGATAATAAAATCTGCATGTTAATATAAAAGGTAGGAAATCATAAAGAGGAAAAATGAAGCTTTAATGATCAAAATTAAAGAACTTGAAAATGCTAAAGAAGATTTTCAATATGAAGTGCATATCCTACAATGTAAATTAGAAGCATAAATTGATATGATAAAAAAGCTCAAAAAACAATTACGAGCATAGAGAAAAAATTATGACTTACAAGTAAAAGGTGAAGCATCGATTCGACCAAATGTTGCAATTCAATGTGATTGAGGGTCACAAAAAAGGTAGGATGTGAAAAAGAAAAAAATGACAATCTCTTGTCCAATAAAGATAAGGAAATTAATTGTTTGAAGAATCATAATCCAACCCTACTTATGAAAGTAAAAAAATAAAAACATAAGGATATATCAATCCTCAAAGTAGACAAAGAGACATCCATGGGTGTGAGTGAGTCAAGGAAGCTTTTAGAAGTTGATCTATAGATAAATAGACCTTAACCAATTTGATTGAATCAATAATGTTTTTTGAAGTTGAAATTGTGGATAAAGAGACTTCAACGGAGTGGATCAAAACTTAAAATTAGTGTCATTATAGGTGGAGTTTTATGAGTTAAAGAGCATCTGAAAAAGGAGTTTAATAAACAATTAAATGACAAATAAACACCTACATATTCAATAATGGATGGCATTCCACCGATCAACACTAATGAAGTCATTGATGCACCAATGAATACAAAAATATCAAATATCAACATGATGACTCAAGTATATCATGGAAAGATTAAACCAACGATTAAGAAGGATCAACATATTAGGGTACCATACCAGCACCCAAATTATAGAAAATATAGTACGAATCAACATATCAATGCCAACATTGTTCTTACATATCAAAGATTATGAAAATCAATACATATCGATATCAACAACAAAAAATATTGAATCCATACTCTTATCATCAAAGAGTTCTAGAAAGAATCCATTTAGATTGGATTGATCGTTTCCCAATGTGATTCTATTATTCAAAGCTTCAGAATTCATATTGCCTCAGGTCCTCAACCTTCTCAATTACAAGAACATGGATTATTCTATTAGAAGAAGTGTTCTCTACCGATGCTTCAAGAAGAAAGCATTTTTTAGGAGGAAGGACTTGTAATATACCTAGGGTATATTACCATACGTAATAATGTATAAATAGTTAATGTAATAATAGTCATGTAATTCAATATTATATTGATGTTATGATGATAAGTCATTCTCTTTTTCAAATGACATGACTTATCACACCCTACATGTATTTATATAACACTACTTGTATCTCAATTCATATATAATTTAATAATAAATACTTATTATTTTATCCTTTGTGGATTATATGGACTCATCCTTGTTATAATGGACATGCTCAAGTGAAGTAACAATTAGGTTCACTTTATTCAACAACAAATTTTGGCAGGATTTGTTCAAATTACAAGGCATAAACTTGAACATGAGCATGAATTATTACTCCCAAACAGATGGTCAAAAAGAGGTGGGAAACAAGTCACTAGAAAATTATTTTAAATGTTTTGCATTAGATCAATAGTGAAAATGGGTTTAGTGGCTTCCCCTAGTGGAGTGGTGGTACAATACCACTTGTCATGGTTCTACCAAAATGACACTATATCAATTTTTCTATGGTGAAAAGACACCATCGATATCTTCATATTCACCAAGAAAATCCATGATTTATTAAGTGGATTGCACACTTAACACACATGCAACCATTCTTTGCACTCTTAAGGATAATATGGTTTCGGCTCTAAATAAAATGAAGCAGTAGGAAAATCAACATCACTCTAAGCATTCTTTTGAAGAAGGGGATCTACTTTTTCTTTATCTCCAACCCTATAAAAAAATCTCTCTCAAAGACAATCCTCCACCAAAATCTAGGGCCAAAGTTACATGGACATTATTGGATCTAGCATGTTGGACAAGTTGTCCACAAATTGGGTTCTTATACCCATTCAAGATCCACTTAGTCTTTCATGTACCCTATTCGAAGAAGGTTATGGGAAAAAATCGTTGAGTTTAAACCAACCTTCCCAAAAAATGATAAAACAGATTCCCTTTCGTTAAAACTAGAGGCATTATTGGCCACAAGAGAGTGTCGATCATGTCAATGCACTATTTGATAAGTCTTGATATAACATAAGGATATTTAACCTGTAGGTGCAACCTAGGAACCAATAGTGATTTTACAACAATCTCCACACCTCCAACCTTCAAGATAATGCTACTTTTGAAGGATGATGGCATGTTAGGGGCCTACCCTAACCTCCCTACTTCAATATACTTGTAAGTTATTCAATTAATGTATGAGGCTGCATTTTATGGATAAGGTCCAATAGGTAGTTAGTTGATACTATCTACTGCCCAATAGACTTTCACAATCCAACCCCTAGAGCAACCACATTCTTGTCTCATACAAGTCCTATCTTGATCTAGGTGGATATTGGTGGCCACCCACCTTTTCCAACTGGCTCAAAACATTTTTCTGGCAATTTTGGCAATTTACTATTTTTAGCAATTTTTAACTTCACAGGCCAGTTTGAGGGCCTAAACGACGTTTTTTTATGACCGGTCACCTCAAAAATAGCCAAAGACTCTGATTGAGCCCCCTAAATGAATCTCCTTGTCAATACCTTTCGAACAAGCTATCTTGCGCCCTAAACGGAGATCGTATGCAAAAGTTACGACCTTGAGAAGTTAATGTACCAACTTACCCCAACAGGGCCCACGTGACTTTTGGTGCTTCATCTCCTAAGGTTAGGTTTTTGGATGTCTAAGGTTTTGGAATTCATATTTATTGTAAAAAAATCCTCTAGAGCCTCATTGTACTCATCTTCTTGCGAATGAGCATAGCCGCCACATCTCTTCTCAGAGATAAGTTGCCACCATTCCAACAAGCTTGTTTTCACTCTGCATTTTACACTTTTCAACATATTTCTTATTTAATAGAAGTCAAGTTTTACTGTATCTCTATTATTGTTCACTTTGTCTCTTTGTTAAAATTATAAATCTTTGGTTTCATTTCGTTCTGCTCATAAATCCGGATCATATCTTCTTATTCTTCTCACTCAACCAATGAAATTCACCCTACAATGTCAACCTTGAACTTAGCACAATCACAAATCTCCTTTACACTCCTTGTGAATGACCTCCTCTTATGCCTTAGCACTCTTTAGGCATGATCCTTTTATATGACACTTTCCTTGCACTTGCAATCCTCTTCACTCTAAGGAAAGCCCAAGTACCCACTTTCCCAACTTCAAATATGCCCAATAGTTCTTCTACCCCCTTCATGACTTGTCCACCAACCATCCAAATTCCAATGGTGTTGTTCCCAAAGTGCCACACATCTAACAAGTGCACCTTGCAAGGGTGCACCCAACAAGTGCATCCAATGGATGTGTTCCTAGTGATGTCCACCTAACAAGTGTGTCCCACGATTGCAATCCATGTATGTGTTGGGCCCTCCATTTTTGTAAATATTGAAGTTTTTGGGAAAGCGATGGATTCCAACTTGTATATGAAGAAGCAACGAAAGAAATTTAGAAGAATGGATAGCTAAATAAAAGTATAACAGTAGCAGAGACAACCAAAATTGTTATGCACCAGCTGGAAAAATAATGAAAAAGGATAAGAGCATCGAGTGCTAGCAGGCAAAAGCCAGAAAAGTAGCAGAATAAAGAATCCAAGAAGCGGCCAAGGGAAAAATATAAATATGGAGCTATGTAATGGGGAAATGGTTTGGGTTTTTACTATTTTTCTTGCTAATGTAATGATCTTTAATGATAGCCTCATTTCCTTTGTAGCATGATCTTCAGTCTATAATGAGTTATGTGAAGTCGTATATTGTTGCGCAAGAGATTGTATTGAAGGTCTACGATGTATAATTGTTTTGGAATGTTGTATATGCTAATATAAATATGTGTTTGGACCCTGAAATTTCTTGTTGTACCAACATGATATGATCTGTATGAATCTATGGTTCTATCACACAATTGTTTCTTTCTTGTCTAGTTAAGTATTTGATCATTGTTTATGGATAACTTAGGGAAATGCTACATGTCTCTAAATAATGTTAAGGCAAATTTGATGTTCCATTCTCTCTGACTTGCTCCATCATCCAAGTCTTAGTTACGCCTAAATGGAGACTTATTTCCCTCATGGAAGGATGAATATGTCGATGTATCTAGACTATAGAGGTTCCTTTTATTGGAAACCTTATAGAACCTTGGTCTCCATATTGCACCGACAAATGGTTCCGTTATCGGGACCCAAGCATTAAAGAAATTTTTTAGAGGATGCCTCACCGGATTTACAAATATGACATTGATAATTGGTGGGAAATAAGGTGTGACACATTTATACAAAAGGAAGCAGGGTTGTGGCACAAAAAATTTAGGGTTTTTAAAAGAACAATGTTCTATTCAGAGCCTGCTAGCGATCAGTACAATTTTTTTTGGATTAGGTTCCCCGAAGAAGTATTTCAGTGGTTAGATTTCCTGTAAGAAGCACTCGAATACAAAGATTGAGTCAAAAGGAAATACATTGGATTGTTGAGGTTTTAGTGGCTCTTCACCATTTAGATCATTTGATCTCTCATGTTGTGGATTTTTGGGTACAAATTGTTCTAGAGGGTTACATTAACAAAATTGCTGCAAAGAACCACCAATCATTTTCCAAAGTAGAAGTTGTATTCAAATAAGGAGCTAGAGGAAAACTATTGTGGGAAATCCCCTTGTGGATCAATATTTTATTAGTGGAATAAGGAATGTTTCCTATTCCTTCAAGTGATATGGAAACATATTCCCTTATGCTTGGGGGAGGGTGATTTATGAGAGAGTTCATGAGTTAGGTCACAAAAGATTTTATGGGAGATATGGGGGGCCATCATAAGAAAAATGCAAGGGACAAACGTGCTCATAAGAGGGATGTTGTTATTGAGAAGAGGTGGTGGAAATAGATGATAAAATTGATGAAAAGGTTTGATCAATCATAGAGGGAGATAGAATTTAAGAGTAGTCATAGGAAAGAGTTAGAAGAGTTGTGGGAGTTAAAGAGACAAGGCAAGTTGGCCAACCGATGGTTGAAGGAGAAATTTGTTGAAAGAGGCGAATATTCTGGAAGAAGCAGAAAAGAGGAAGGAGTTTTATAAGAGATGAATGAAAGGGTAAGGATAAATACCCCCACTAAGGAAGAATACTCAGCCATAAACCTTGAATAAGTTGCAAGAGAATCAGAGCTTGCAACACTAGAAGATGTCAGATTGCATCAAGATATCAACGCAACACTACCAAAGAACAATACCCCCCAAATCAAAGAATTTCACTCTGGAGGTAAAGGAACTAGCCTTGAATCATTGAATCCCTTAGCGCCATCTATGAAAATGGTAATTTCTACAACAAATATTTTTGTTAATTTTGTTATTTCTAACCCTTTAAGTCCAACAAGTTTGAGTAGTAGTAGTAGTGGAAGTCTGTTAATTTTTTCAGTTGTGTCACAACCAAGACCATCGAGTTTCATTTTAGTAGGGTTTCTAAATCCCTCGATGGTGAATCAACATGTAGGATCTCGCATCTGATACCCTGAATTTTTGGGTAAAGATGACAAGGACATTGAACAACACTGGTTTCTATGTGAAGCCATCTAACAATCTTAAAGAACTTTAGATGTGAACAGGTTATTTGAGTACCAGACTACCCTAAGATATCAGGCTCTGAAATGGTACATGAAGGAAATCTAGCCAAGGTATCAAGGGAAATCCTTCACGCTCGCTCAGATGAAGCATAGATTTATAGTGGAATTTTGGTTACCTTAGTAAGAACAACAAGCTCTCGCCAAGTTTTGGGAGATAAATCAAAGAGACAATGAGTCTACTTGGGAGTACAACCAGAGGTTTAAATATGAAATAGGGAAATTAGCAAACCCTATCCATGAGGATCATCAGAGAGAATTTTTCATTCAAAGGTTGTTACCTTTGACACATATTCCTCTAACTCAGCAAAGGCTAGCCACTTTGGGAGAAGCATTAGATCAATATATGAAGATTAAATCCATGGCAGGTTATCTATGGAACTTCAAAATCATGAGGCCTTCGGAGGATGCTAATATTACACAATTACAGGGCCAAATCTATGTGTTGACCAATAAAATTCAAGAGTTGACCCTTCTGAAAGTAGGTCAATCATAAGTCTGGTGTATAGTTGTTACATAGAAGTTCATGTGGTTAATGAGTGCTTGATACTAAGGGATATAGTTCCCTCTAATGTAGATCATCTACCAGTTGGGACAGTAGGAGGAGTTGCATAGGTTGTTGCTACAATGTCGTTCCATGGGTCTGTTCAATACCATGCCTTCCCGAATAATCAAGGAGGTCAGAGTACTGAGTATTGCGAGATCTATAGAAATCATGGGAATTCTCCAAGGCACTATCCAATTTTACATAAGTACACTCCTGTGTCGAATACCATGTATTGTGAATTTTTTGGTTCACCTTCTTAGAACACTAATAAGTGCAGAGTTGTGGATGCTCTCATGGACAAATTGGATCGATCTGCATTCAATATCAATGAAAGACCTCAAGGACCTGAAGGAGGTCGAGGAGGAGGAGGAGGATACCATGGAAGATGAATTGGTGGAAGAGGACCAACTCGTTTCTACAATAGTGATGAGGAAGGCCACTTGGTGAGAGACTGTACTCTTCCAAGAAGACCTTGGTGTGCCCATTGCAAGAATAACAACCATGATACAGAAGACTGTCTATACCTTATTGTGAAAAGGAAATATCGTGCTAGGCAGTGAGGTGCCAACCTGATAAATTATGAACCTATAACTATAGCTAACAAAGAGGGGCCTAATATTAATATCATCACTATAGGAGGTGAAAATATAGGTGCAGATGTAGAAAGTCCACATCAACTAAAAATACGAAAGGCCATCCCATAAAATACCAAGTATTATCCTATGCAGAAAAAGGAATTATTTAAAAGTGTAGTTGAGATGTTTAAATAGATGCAAATTTCTCCAAAACTTCAGTTGTGGACTAAAGATTTAATCCAAATCCACAATAGCCAAAGGCTACCATAGATTCATATGCTCAGTTGGATCCCTCGGGAAAAGCACAAAATGTTGTTGATATGTGGATGCAACTATTTTCTAACATCTTGGATGATGAATAACTTATTGGAAATGTTTGGAATACAATCAAGTTGGCATTGGGAGCTGAAGGAAACCCAAAGGATTTTATTTTCTCCAACCTTCCAGAAAAGAATGCAAGTAGAAACCAGTGAAGGAAAAGGAGACCCCGAAAGGAATTCAAGTTGAATCCTCACATTGATGACTATGAGATAATGGATGTTATGTTGATTTAAGATATGACTTCAACATATTACCAAAGAAGACTTGGGAAGCAATGGACAAGCCCAAGCTCATATATTCTCCTATTCAGTTGCGAATGGAGAATCAATACTGTATCTACCATGTGGAAATGCTACAAAACGTTGAAGTATACTTGGATGGTGTAAAAAAAGTAGTTGATTTCGAGGTGATTGAGATAATGGGGGAGAAGGATCCTTATCCAGCTATTTTAGGCATTGATTGGGCCCACAGAAACTATGTTGTAATTGATCTTAAGAAGGAAAATATGACCTTCGAATCTAAAAGCATGAAGGTTACTCAACCACTATATCCTTATCAAGTTATAAGATACACCGAACAAACCAATGATAATATGGAGGGAGGAATTATAGATCAAATGTATTCTCTTACTATAGGAAAATGAGTAGATTACATTAATACCACTACATATGGATCTATAAGTTGGCGAAGAATTTAATCAATGGATGAAGATTCTCCAACGGCTTTTGACAATTGGTAGCAAGGAAGGTATGGAAATTTCTCCAGTCATTGTGCAACTGTTAGAGAAGCAAGTTGGATTGGAAAAAAAATCAACGAGTACCCAACATATGATGGTACCTAGGATCTACACAGTTTTCTCATTCACATGGAGGGTAAGGTTGCAACAGAACAAGGAATATTATCACTTGACATAGCCCTGGAGTCTTCTCCATCTAGGTGGTGGGCTACTCATAAAATAACTCTCTCTTATTGGGATGAAGTCAATATTGCTATACAACATCATTTCCTTCTGCTAACGCAAGTAAAACAGTTGGGGCAAGATCAGAAGAAAAAGAGTCAAATGATATCCTTGGAGATATATGATGGTCAGTCTAACCCAGTTGCACAAATTGAACATTTCCTAAAAGTATGGAAAGTTTCACAACTTCCCCTCTATATATGGACACATCAATTCTTCCACTCTTTAGGAAAACTTCCCAAGACCTGGTATGTGCACAAGGAGACAAGAATACAAACATCATGTTGGAATACACTTTGGAATTAATTTTTTCGTGACTTCTCATTTTCTGGTAAGACTCCTAAAATCATCGTTGTTCTCCAACAAATAAAGAAGTTGTTGTTATTTATTGAATTTAAGCCTAAATATCACTTAAAATGTTCTCTAAGCATGAACACTTGCTTGAGTATATCTTGTATCCATCCCCTATAAGAATATCCTTGGCTTGTAGTAAAGTTGATAAGGACCTAAGAGAGCCTAAGGAGTTGGAGGAGCTTGGACATTTATCCTTTCAAGAATCGACAAGATCAAGAGAAGTCAAGGATACTATATCAGGTGACATCAACAACTCATACACTCAACCTCTGAAGTTCCAGAAAGTAATTATCAGGAGTGAGGAGCATCATAAGATGGTATCTATAGATCCAGGATTTGTTACAAGAATATGAAGATCTATTTCCTAAGATATTTTTAGAGGTAAAGGGGATTAAGGTAGATCTAGGAGAAATGAGGATCAACTTAAAACTTGATGCTAAACTTGTCAAACACAGACCCTACTGTCTGAATCCACGATTCAAGGAGAAGGTTAAGAAAGAGATCAACAAAATGTTAGTAGCTGAGTTGATTTTTCCTATGGATGAGGCCGAGTGGATAAATCCCATTGTGATACAAAGTAAGAAGGGTACTGATGATATCAAATTTTGTGTTGTCTACAAAAGCTTGAGCTTAGCATGCAACACGATCCTTTTTTGACTCCCTTCAGTGATGAATTACTAGATCATGTGGTTGGGAAGGAAGGATACTCCTTTACAGATAGATTCTGAGGTTATCACTATGCTAGAGTCATGGAAGAAGACAAAAAAATTACTACCTTTACAATTGAGTAGGGTTCTTTCACTTATAATGTTATGGCCTTTGGGATGAAGAACGCCCCAATTGTCTTCTCTCAAATTGTTATTGTTTATTTCCATGAATTTATTCACTAATTCCTTCAATTATATATGGACTATTAGACCATGTATAGTATATTAAAGGATCACATAGGTTTACTACAATTGGTGTTCGATCGTTGCAGGAAACTACAAATCTATCTGACCCTGAAGAAGTGTGTATTTTGTGTCCATTTTGGAAATTTGTTGGAACATATTGTATGTAAGGAAAGAGTTTTGGTTGATCCTGTAAAGGTTGTTGTGATACTGAATATTCCTCCTCCAATGAGTGCCAAGCAATTGCGATCAACATTGGGTCACACTGGATATTATCGCATATTTATCAGGAATTTGTTGAGCACTCAACACACCCTAAAAGTTTTATGTAAATTCTGTCATTTTTGGGTACCACTTGTTTCTTTTGTTTTACTTTCTGAATTGAGTTCAATATGGATGGATGGTTTGTTTCATTTTCATGACTCTTATCTATCAAATCAGATTTGTTTGAACTTGTTAAATGAAACCTAGTGTCTAAAAAGAACTTGACATTCTAACTAAAGATCTGCAGCTAACATTGTGATAAGTGTGCTTGTGTTTGGCGTCGACAAAATCCAAGAAGATAAAATGGTGACACATTAATAATAATCTTTGATCATCGATGCACCATCGACGTCGGTAAAGGTGGAATAATTTTGTGTCAGTAATTCACCACGCAGTTTCAGGAGATAGCCAACACCCTCGACATTGGCAGAATACGAGAGTACTAAACATGGACATGAGCCATGATAAACCCTCGATAGCCAATGATGGATGTGTTGGCTTGGGTTCGGTGAAATATCAAAGAGTTATATCACTGGAAGTTTCCGCATTGACGCATCTCTGATTGCTGATCCCCGATGCACTTTCAGCATTGGGAAAATTTTGAGAGAGTTAATCTGGGAGCACTTGAGTAGGCTTATTGTTGATCACCGATCCTTGATACTTTTCGACGTCGACAGGGTAGGATCGGTTTTTAGAAAGATTAGATTAAGAAAATTTCTGATTCTGAATAACATGATTAAACCAAGACGTCGGTCTCAATTTCCATGTGTCTTTGTCACATAGGGGTGTCATATGATCTAGTTTCGTCCAGAGTCATCTTAAGGTTCCATGTGTCCTAGTCACACCTCCGAGTCAGCCTTTCCACATCAGATTTGTACAGAAATATCGATTGACATCAAAGATTTTTTAGAGAGATATAAACGAAAAGTGTTTAAATAGAAACCCTAACCCCTGATCCACTAGCTAGATCAGATTTTGTCATTTAATAAGCCAGTTAATGATTCACCCCAGATACATTGATACTCTATGCATCGTTTTAACAAACAATAATTTTAAATCACCAATAGGCCACGTTATAACCCGCGCCCATGCCATCAACCTACTATTGAATTTAATTTTAAACGTAATGAATATTTGGCGGCAGATTTTGTAGAACCACACTCATATCCCGAATTGAATAGTTTATGCGACAAGGTAAGTTCATCTCTATTTAAACCATTCAAATAGCTTCGAACACTTCTATTCTACAAACAAGTTTCCATTTCCATAGCATCTGAAGAAGAAAAGTGAGTGTCTCAATACTGTGTTGATTCTCAGACCATCAAAACCAGGTTAAACAAGCAACAAAGGCATGTGTTAAATTTTATCAATTCGGCAGTCGTTATTTGTTATATATATGAATTTGATCTTTTACATAGTTTCTAACTATGTTCTAGCTGTAGATAAAATGCCTCCAAGAAATCCAACGACCAGACGCTCACCGAGGGAACCTAAGCTAAAGGAGGCAGAAATTGGTGAGGGTTCTTCTCCTGGTACTATGAGGCAATTGGAATATGCTTCTAGGGCGGAGCCGGTAATTAAAACATCGAAGAATAAATATTTCATTCAACCCTCAGTCTTCGATGATATGGGAGTAACCACTATATCCAAAACAATGCTTCTGCAGTGAAGAGATCTATTCAACATAATCAACTAGGAAGATTACCTAAATTATATCCCACATAGTGACCCGGATGTAAGGGCTCTTGATGATCATGTTTTTCTGAACATTCGACGACCGTGCCTACACATGGTAGATTGTCGAACTCTAGTTTTCCCATGCATTGAGGTTTTGAGTTGGCTAATTGATCATACAAATGCTCAGAATTGCCTCATCAACGATGAGAATGGTGGGTGTGTCAGATTTTTCCCCCCGACAGAAGTTCAGAAGTACTACAAGCTCAAGGACCCAGAGGAGCAGGTGAACAAAAACTTCATGGTGAAGTTCTATGAATTCCATGACACCAGCCAGTTGGTGGCCTCATGGTGGAAGGAGGAAAATAAATTTACAAACTAGAGAAATGGTTGGTATGGGACAACGAACCTGAGAGAGCCATACATATAATTGATGGCTCTCATCTGTCGATTGTATGGATAAAAGGAATACTCTAATTTTTTGGAAGCATGTATTCCCTTAGCATACACTGTGGAAATATCTAGGAGGAGCTTGAACTGGGGAGCAATAATTTCCAAGCAATTGAGCATCTGTGTACAACATGATAAAACGTCAAAAGAAGGAGAAGATCCCACATTTCACATGGCCTCGTACTTACTCGCTGTTGTCTGTGCAAGAAATTTCTTTGTTGGCATGAATTTGAGTTGGCACGTTGCAGAACTTCTTGTTCATGTCTTCTTTATCATATTATGGGAGAATAGGTACAAAAAATCCTACGCCCTTATTTGCAATGAATTCATCGCCCGAGTCTATTTCATTTTATTTAAAAAGGAATGCCCAAGGTTGTTTGTGGCAGCCAAGAAAATGATATTGAAGGTAGGCCACTGGTATCTAGATGAACACACAACTTACATTAGGGTGTTTGGGGCCACTATCACACCTCATTTACTCCCTACCAATGTCCCAGATCGATTCATTGTGGGAGAAATCTGATATCAGACTATCCTACAGGGCTATAATACCACACTAGTCAAGGACAAGAAACAGACTTTCATACCCTACGACTTCCATGTGGGGTTTTATCTAGTGAAGGACATTTCTCAATCCAAACAAGAAGGGTTGAGTCAACTTGAATTCAGGTTCCCGACAGGCTGGTTTCGCAAGAACGATCCTAAGGGCCTAGTCCTCCAACACGCTTCACAAGTTTTGTCTTGTTGGTCATACGCGCATGACAAGTTTGAGGATGAAGTTTTTATAGAATGTGCTCAGGACTAGGAGGAGGTAGTACAGATTAAAGTCGACCCAAACATGACCAGGTTCAAGGCTATGAGCATGGATGAACAGGTAGAGACAATAGAGAAGTCAACTCAATAGGATCTCAGAGTTAGGCAAGAAATCGGAGTAGCAGAGACCACAGAGGCACAAATAGGATTGATCTTACTAGAAGGAGTGCAAAGAATTATTGATCAGTTACAGAATGATCTGTATCTCACAGAGATGGCAAGGATCCCCACAGACAACCTAATCACAAACAGAGGAGGGTCAAGTGGCTTAGATCCAATACAAATTAAAGAAATCACTAGTCCAGAAAACCCTAGAGTTCCATCACCATAGATCAGATCACCGGGGACAATTCCAACCCAGCCTGAGGTATCAAGGACGCCCGATGGAATAGGTGTAAAAAACCCCATGTTTCACCTGATAACCATCTATGATGAGGAGGAGAGTTCGGAGGTTTCTTTGGTAACTCCAACATCGATTAAAGAGGAAAAGGAACCTGAGAAAGCATCTAGCCCAAGTCCCGATGCTCCAATTCAAAACCTTCCGCAGAGTGACCATGAGGTCGAAAGTGTCTTAGAAACTGAGTTTCTCGACCTGTCGAGGACCCCAAAAGATAGCTCTAGGGATGAGCTAGGATCAGGTGGTCAGAAAGAGGAATTTCAATAGCAATAAATCGACACCTCGACAACTGATTACCAAGTAAGTACCAAACCTACCCCTAGTTCTTCAATTTTTGTCGATACCTCACTAATCGATGAAAAACAAATGGAGGTCAAGCCATCAAAACATATGAAATAAGTTCAGGAACCAATCCTAGAATAGATACACACAGTTAGGATCTTGGGAAACACTCTAACCTGGGGAGAACAACAAATCCCCGAGCCTGTTGATAAGGTCGCCAACATACAAGTGATCACCTATGATAGGAAGAGGAAATCCATCATGAATATGACCACTAAGAAGAGAAGGCTCACACTAGATAACTCAATTCTCATCACTACAGAGGAGAAGCTGCTCAACACAAAGCATGAAAAGACATCCGAGCTTATCAGTGCAAGGATGGTTATCACGGATGCCACATTGGATAGAGCAAGGAGAGATGAAAAGGAGTTGGTCATCGCGCTAAAGGAGTTGGAGCATCTACTCCATTTGTCGAAATACTATCAAGACTCAACATAGGCCACAGTGTTCCTGAGGAGTGAGTTCCAGGATGCTTATGCAAAATTCACAAGTGAACGACACCTTTTCACCACAGGTATAGCCTATTTTCAAGAAGATATCCTTATGGCACTAGCAACTTGCAAGGACGTGGAAAGGTGGTAGGAAAAATCTCACCAAGCAATAGAAAGGATTGATTATGTCAGTGCAGTACAAAAGGGTTGAGACGTCGAAGAGAATGGTCTTCAGGTGCTAAGGGATAACAACATTGATCGGATTAGGAAAGCAACCGAATACTGGGTAAAAATGGCCCAGGAACCTCAGTGGGAGATTCATAAGAAGTGGGTTGAGTGCGAAAAAGGATGGGAAAATATTAATCAGGAGATGAAAGACATCGGCCTCCCAGAATCCAGATCACCCGAAGACTTTGTCGACCTGCATGATGTAGTCAATTGACATGAAGAACAAGACTCAGCATGGGTAACAGAAATCACACAGGTGGTGAGCATGGTGCTAGGTCAATTACATCAATTTATGGAGCATTCGATCAAGGCTCGTGCATTTATGCAGCGTCTGAGTATTAAAATAGTCAAATAAAGAGAAAAGGCAGTAGAAGTAAAAGAAATTATTTCAGCCCCGGTGGAACAACACAATTTTTTGTATGCAAACACGTGTGAGGATATTTTCATCAAGTGGTCGGAGTATGAGAAGAATCATCCACTCCTTGTAAAACCGTGAGATGATTCTCAGAGAACAAAGAGATTAAGCGCCACATGGCGATAATTTTTTTTACTTAACTTGAACTTGTAGTAGTTATTTTTAGTTAATGATTCGTTATCAATAAGGGGATTGAAATTTTAGCAGGGGTCGATGGTTTTGGGTAAAGACCCTCATTTTTGGAATTGTAAAGAACTATTTCTGAACTACCTTAATTGAGAAGTCTTGTTTAGGACCAGAGACAAAATATTGTTTTTCATCAAAGGCATTATATGATTGGATTGAGGAGGAATTACTTCCAACTTTATTTCAGTAATTGATGTTGTAACGAGTAAGAGTTTATGAATCTATTGATAAGTTATATGTCTTAATATTTTTTGCAGTTCTTGTTCTTAATGATGGAAATGAAATCATTGTGTTAAAGTGTGATTAATGTTAGAGCTAAGGAAACTATTTTTTGTTGGTCACTATAATTGCTTAATTAATTTCAAACAACCAAGTGAAACATAAATTATCAACCCAGGGAAGTCTTTTGTTTCAAAGATAGCTGCGCACTATATATACTCAATTCCAAAAGCACTTAGTGTTGTAGTAAAGAAATCATTCTATCTAACTTGCTGAAATGAACTGAGGCTCTGAATAGTATCACAGGAAAGAGATCTCCCTATTGCAATTCTTTATAATTCAATCTAAGAATCCTGGATTACATTTTAAAATATCATTGCAATGGGTGAGAACAACTGTCTTGCAATCAGAGAACAGGACCCTTACTCTC
>ML780129.1:776020-797444 GCA_009831015.1 Picea engelmannii | reverse complement strand
AAGCATAAAGTAATGAGAAAGGACGTTGTATACCTTGGAATGATTAGATGAAATGATAGTATAAGTCAAAATGTAGGTGATGAAGGGTAAAATAATAGCAAAAAGTATGGGCAAAAAGGGTACAATATGTGGTCCTAACATTTTTCTTGCCATCATCTTATTACATGCGTATTTTCTTTACAATAATTGTATCTCAGTCAATAATTGAAATACCAACAAGTTAATGTATTAGTACTAGGCTTGTAACAGGTGTGAATATCTTTGTCTGCATGCTTGAGCATGAGGGTTAACCCAAGCTTATCCTTATTCAATTGTTAATACTCCCTTCCACCATTTGACTTATACCATTGTACATCATTTTATCAGACTCATATAATAAAAGAAAAGACAAAAAGAGAATGCTTAAACAGAAGAAGGAACTTTCATAGGAAGATATCTTGTCATTCACCACGTAAAGACCATCATTTAATTGGCTAGATCGAAATATATGGAGAACCATTCCACCATCAAACGCTGTAAAGTCTAATTGGGCCTCTATGGAGGGTTTGGTTCATACTACTGAGTTAAAGGGATTTATGACCCCTCAACATAATTGGCACTAGAAGGAGGGCCCAATTGAATGAATGGCTAACAAGATTTCTGATATAATATCGTGTATAGACTATAGATTCAAAACAACCCACATGAATGGATATCCATTCTCAAGGAAACCCACATGCAGAGAGTACTCCCGAAACGAGTAACTCACCCCAAAAGGAGGAAGAAAACCTATTCCCTGAAATACCTTATGCCCTTCCCCACGAGGAGTTGAACCAATTCAGAAGAATCACAAGAGCTTATGCTCGACAAATTGCAGCGTTACCCCTAGTAGGCAGACCAGTGGTCAACACCCCTGAGCAGGTTTTTGTTCACACAGTAGAAGAACTGATAGATTTTTCCCAAACTGAGATCGAACAACCCCTTAAACTAATCCCTGAAACACCAACGAGCAACTACTCTAAACCGAACGATTTCAAATCTGAAGAAGAAGGGTTTAACTCAGATCACTCAGTTTTGGAATCAAACGATGTGGAGGATAATAAAAATAATAACGAAGAGAAAGGAAATCCACCTCCAAATAACCAACCTTGGTTGGCCAGAGATGCTCTGGCAATCCTAGGGCGGGTACATTACCTCCCTCAACATCCAGAAAAATTACTTCCCAAGTTTGAACCTGAAACCTCAGTATTTCTTGAAGACCACATTAAAAAGTTCATACTAGTGATAAGACTGGTGAACATACAACATGAGGGCGTAGTATACAGAATTTTCCCCTATACATTTTAGAATTTAGCCTCGACTTGGTATTTTAAATTTCTCCTAGGGTCCATAACTAGTTGGACGAAGTTTCAAAAAGATTTCTTAGACAAATTTGCATAAGAAATCACCATAGGAGCTTTGATGGCTAAACTCTTTTCCACCACCATGAGTTCAAAATAGAAGGTTAAAGACTTCAATCAATGGTTTACTACTATCTTGAACAAATTTCCACCCGAAGCTAAACCTACTCAGGAGTTGCAAATTGAGGTATATGTCAATGCTCTCCCTACTTCTATTTCTATGTTTGTGAAAAGGGCTGCCAAACATACCTTAGCTGAAAATTTTGAGGAATCCAAAACAATTGAGTTCTGAATGAAGGGATGTAAAGAAGGCCAGGTCTCATTAGTTAAGAAGGAAGTTCGACCTCAATCGAGGAGAGGATTGTTGCTGACTAGACCTCCGGGAAAACAAACAGAACAAGGTCCCAAAAAGGGAAGTGGGGACATAGAAGACCTATAACGGATGATAAAGAAACTCTTGAATGAAATCATAGATATGAAGAGAAGTGTTGAGGAAGGAAACCAAGGTCAAAGTCCCTATAAACCATTTTTCAACATAAATCCACCTTTCAAAGAAATTGAACCTCCCCCAGCTGACTTAAACATCGATTTGGGTAATGTATCCTCCGACGCTTTCTGTACATATCATCAAGAGAAACATTTCGAAAGAGACTGTCCCCAATGGGTGTATTCTATGAATTTAATGGCCAATCGGTTCCTAAACAAATTTTCCCTTACCTAACAAGCAAGAATCTCAATGGTAAATATCATTGATCATGAGGAATTTGAGCCATCGAAAGAAACAACCATGTTGTTGTGGGATCCTGACTTGCCAATGCCTTCCGAAGATATATTTGAGGTTTAAGAACCACTCACTGAGGTTTTGGCTATGAAAACGTGAAGTAAGGGTCAGTCGGTCTCAAATGACCTTACCATTGTCCAAACCTCAAGGGGAAAACAAACAATTGATCACTCGAAAGCACCTTTTGTCTCCCAAAGAAATCCTATAAACATCCATACACAAGAGTCACCCAAGCTAGAATAAAACATAGTAGAAGACTTAAAAAGATTGAAGGGTAATGTGTCGGTCATGGACATGTGTAGAATTCCCCAGCAAAAGGAATTTTTGTTACAAGCCTTAAAGTTAGTAGAATCCCCTATAAAAAGCACTAACCCAGGGGAGGTTCCCTCTCCCACAGACCTAAAAAATAAACCAAATGTGAACACTTTCTCTGTAGATAAAAAAGGAAAGAATTTTGTCGCACCGTTCCTTTTAATGTTTGAAGTCTTCAACAGAAACCTCCATAATTGTTTAGTTGACTCAGGGGCATCCTCTAATGTCATGCTATTATCTATCTACAAGAAATTAAATGCAGTTCCTCTCAAGAGTGATCAACACGTTATACAACTAGACAAAACTCAGGTAAAATTTATTGGAGAACTTAAGGATGTTATGATCAGAATGGCTACACACCCAAAATTCGTTCAAATAATTGACAACATTGTAGTGGATATACCAGAAGCTTATGGACTACTAATTAGTCTTGATTGGTCCTAGAAATTGAATGGATACTTTAGCACAGAATGGGCGCACATTTGGTTGTCATTAAAGGGACATGCCAACATGATCAGGATTGATAGGGAAAGGTATCTCAAACATACTATCACCGATCTAGAAGCCTTAAAAGAACCCTCGTCGGAAAATTTACCCATGTTAGGGAACTACTCATGTGATTATGACTTCGGAAATTTCGCTCCTCTCTCATCTGATGTACCTATCACTCAAAACTATGAAATGGATTTTCATGTAAATCTACTGGTAGCGGTGGAAGAAATCCTCCTCTGTTGGAAACCACAGACAAAGTAGGTGGAGGGGAGGAAGTAAGTAGGCATGGAGAAGCTGATGATTTGCACTCAAAAGTTTGGACCCTGTACTTTGATGGGTCTAAATCGCAAGAAGGGTTGGGAGAAGGATGTATCCTCATCGATCCAAAAGGGAAGAAAAATTACCTGTCTCGCAGACTATAATTTGAATGCACTAATAATATTGTCGAGTATGAAGCTTTGGTGCAAGGACTAAAGAAATCCATACACTTAAATGTTAAAGAACAGAAGGTATTTGGGGACTCTGAAATTATCGTTGGGAAAGTAAAGAATATTATACATTGCAACTTACCACACTTGAGGAATTACCAACAAGAGGTGCATAGGCTAATAGAACATTTTGAGGCCTTCAATATTAATGTTATTCCTAGGACAAAGAATACTCTTTTTGTTTCCCTATCCACTGCAGCCTTGAGTCTATCCCCTTTAGAAGACTATGAAGCCTCCGGGTTCACTGTGGAACTACTCTACAAGCCATCAGTGCCCAACAATATTTCTAATTGGAAGGTATTTGAAGGGGATGAACAGATTATAAACTTCCTAACCAATCAGGAAAATTTTAAATCCCTAGCTATTGATGATGAAGTATTCCAAGAGAAACTAGTAGAAACTGATTCACATGAACAAAGAGGTGAAACAGATCACTCTAGTAACAAACCAAAGTTTCACACGATACCGAAAGGTGTATCCAATTTGGAGAACCTCTTTGACTTAAGGGAAAGATTTAAAGGGTCAAAAAACACAAAGACAAGGAGTTCGTGTCCCATGTATGAGACTATAAATCTAGGAACCCAGAAAAATCCTAAGAATATAAATCTAGGCAAAATAGTGTCTAAAGAAGAAAGGACAACCTATCTCAAACTTATTAGAGAATATCAAGATGTTTTTGCATGGTCATACCGAGATCTGAAAACTTATGAAACTCGCATTATTCAACACACAATCCCATTAAAATTCAGAGTAAAACCCTTTCAATAGAATATCAGGAAGTATCATCCATATCTGGAACCCCTCATGTATCAAGAACTAAAGAAATTGTTAGATGCTAAGATTATCTTTTAGGTTAGACACTCTTCCTGGGTAGCCAATTTGGTTCATGTCAAGAAAACGTTTGGGGAAATCCACATGTGTGTAGATTTCAGAAATCTCAACAGAGCATCAGAAAAGGATAACTACCCAGTCCCAGCAATGGAACAACTCTTGCAGACCGTGTCTGGTTCTAATTTTTTCTCCCTGCTAGATGGTTTTTCAGGCTACAACCAGGTTCTAATCTCATAATAAGATCGATTCAAAACTACCTTCCGAATCAAATGGGGAACTTTTTCTTATAAACGCATGCCCTTTGGGATGATTAACATGGGAGCAACCTTCCAAAGGGCTATGGACATGACTTTTCAGGGATTGATTAATAGGAGTTTACTAGTATACTTAGATGATGTGGCTATGTATTCAAAGAACATAAAAGACCACATCCAACATCTAACCTAGATTTTCGAAAGGTGTAGGAAATATGGAATATCTTTAAACCCTAAGAAAATTATCTTTGGTGTCGAGGAAGGGAAATTACTAGGTCATATTATATCCTAGGAAAGAATTCACATAGATCCATAATGAATAAAGGAGATAGCTCATCTTCCCTTACCCCACAAAAAAAGGCTATGCAATCCTTCTTTGTGAAAATTAATTTTGTGAGGAAGTTCACGCCCAATTTCATTGAAACTATCAAACCCTTACAAAAAATGATTCGAAAGGATGTTGATTTCAAGTGGGATGTTACACATTATTTTCATCACCCCTCTGACCGTTAATGATGTAAACCTATATGTTTCCTTCAGAGGGGTCAGTGGCCTGAATTCCTGAAAAAATAAGGGAGAAGAACTGTGCCTGAGAGAAGAAGTTGTATTTTCCTTTGTAAAAACCCTATTAAGGAGGATTTCCGCAGGCTGCTCTATACAAAGGCTGTCGAAATGCCTAATTTACGTAGGCTACACCATATCTAGGTTGTGGAGTTTCTGCAGGCTGCATTATAGCTAGGGTGCAATGACCTTCATACGTGGGAAAAACGAGCATTTTCTCGATGCTTCTAGAAGGAGAATCTTGTATGGTGAGGTGGCCTCCGAATGGCTTGGATCTTACTCTCTTTCACGATTTAGTGGGATAATACTAACCTCCTCACCTTATCCTCTTCAGCTTATAAAAGGATAGGATCTCTCACGGAGAAATTTAGTTGGATTGAGTTTGAGCTTTAAAGCTAGCTTGAGCTTGGCTTGGGATTAAGCTTAGTTGTTTTGGCTTGAGATTGATATATTGGTTAGAGTGGCTTTGAGATTTGATTTTTCAAGATAGATTGTGAGTAGCTATTAGATACACAGTCTTAGAATCCATTGGAGCAAGAAGTGTGTGGGAAGCAAGGAACTGTTGGAAGGAACCTAACGACATCAAGGCATCTGGTTGTATCTTTCTTCCACATTCTTTAATACAAATATAATTTTCTTTCCTATATGAATGTTATTTGTCCATATTGTATGATTCCTTGATCATGTACATAGTTTCATATCAAAGACTCTGTTATTCTTGTCTTCATTGGCTTGTGTTTATCTGTAGATATTTCTCATAGACCTCGTGACGGAGCTTGGATTACATTGGCGAAGTCAGATCTTCAATACTTAAAAGGTATGTTCTAGATCCATTTCTCATTTGATAATCGAATCTAAGGAAAGAGTAGTGTATTGCCTTGTTTTGTTCTAGTTTCGTAGTGAAGCTAGGGGGATTGATTTGTGTCCGCACTTAATAATTCTCCCGATAACAAAATTGGCGACCATACTGGGGAATGGATTGTTTTCCTAGTTTATCCTGATTTCTTCCTTTGATTTCTTGGTTTCTATTTTTTGAGTCACTGGGAGATCCAAATTGAATCTCTGACTATTTCACTTCACTGGAAAACCTTGTTAATTTTTAATTTTTTCCATTTTTGTTTGACTTTCACACCCTATTTTGAGGGACAGTGCGACGACTTAGGATTTCTACACCCTACTTTCTTAGACCAATGCGGAAACTCCACACCCTACCCATATCTTGCCTGCGGCGATCAAGGATTTTCACACTGTGTTAGTCTTCCAGCCTGCGGAGATTGTGAAAAAAATTGTTTTTGGTGGTTTTCCTTACCCAGATCTGTGATATGGTTCTGGGGTGATTTGTAGGGTTTGATTATAGTTTGCTTGAAAAAATTTTGATCTGCTTTCAACCATCTTTTCCTTATTTTATCTTTGTTTTCTTTTGAAAGATTTGATCTCTTCCTTTGAGTGTCTTTCAGTTACAAGCATTGTTTCCTCTTTAGAATTGTTTAGTGAAAGAACACTTATTTTTATTGAATAATTCGTGTTAAAAGAGAAAAACAATTTGGGTTGCTTTGTTTTATATAGATTTGCTATTGCTTTTAGCTATCTTTAAAACAATTTTTTTTATTTTGTTGCTTTATATTAGTTTGGGGACATCCTTTCATTTGAAGTAGTGACATTGCATGATTTTTGGCATTTTTTGGTCCTAAATTTTGAAAAAATTTCCCCGTCATGGCCCGGGGGGGGGGGGCATGAATAGTGTATTGGTTGACAGCCTCTTTGTATCATTTCTTGAAGATATTGATATTGATGAGTTTTAAAATTTTGGGACATTCTGAATATAGGAATGATAAATGTTTTCTCCTTCTCATAGTATAGCTTTCATCAAAATGAAAAGATTGCATCTGCATCTCTTTGCATAACTTTCGAGTCGGTCAAAACACCATATTGTCCACTCCATTTTCCTTTTGAGTAACAACAGACATAAAATAAAGCGCTTATAAAAATTGATTAGACATTTTTATATTTTCTGGTAGCAAACCTACATTAGATTAGTTGTAGGGATTTGGAATAGGTGTGAAAGATAACTTTCCAAAGCTGCAAACAAACATAGAATCTTGCGTTAGGAAGCGGTGAAATCCACTTGCTACATTTTGTCCTGGGAAGCTCTTCTCACACAAGGGTGAAACTTGAGGTCACATTGAGACTGGCAGAGTTACTCACCCTTCTTTGTTGGTCTTGGTGTAGAGATTGTGTGTATTATGGGGGTCGCTTGAAAGGTATACCCACAATGATGAGTGGAAGCCTTTCGAGTTGATTTCGGGCTAGATACCCTGCCTTTGTGTGTGGATCGGGCTATCGACTGTTTCCCCAGGAATCACTGTAGTCGTTGGTAACCTTAGTGTCCTATCTCTTTAGGGTATTTACACGGGGTGACTGTGGAGGGGAAAGTCTCCACGGTACCTGGAATCGACGTTGGCCAAACTCACTCGAGCTCCTTCGAGGGTATACCCACGTTTATGTGTGGGAGCTTGCACCAAGGCGTAAGTCTGTTAAGAAGGTCGTCAATGTAACTTTTCCATCCGCTCTATCTCAGCCCCTTCTTACATTGTTTCCGCGATGTTGGATTTCATCACCAACTAGTGCGTTCATTGTGAGAAGGTTTTGTTTGCTTGTTTTCTTACTCGATTTTTAGCATGTGTTGTTTGTTTTCCCTAGTGGAGTCTAGGTTGGATTTTTGTTTTTAATGGAGTCAGTTCCAGAAATGACCAATGAAGGAACCCCTGCTCTAGGGAAAACTTTTATTTTTCCTTCTTATGGAAACCTTGGTCCTCCTTACATCACTACTTTGTTCCTTCTAGGTCTCATGATTGGATTGTCGGTGTGGTTTTTTTCCACTTAGGTAATCCCGAATGCAGTAAGTTCTTCGATCGTAAGCACTTCCCCCCAAGAACATCAACCTCATGTTGATCCTTCACCGTATTCACTAGTAATATCTTCTTCACCTTCTTCACTTTCAAGGTCTTCTTCATTTCATCTTCTTCATCGAGTGAAATATCTAAAGCTAGTAACTCGGTGGGTAAGAAGAAGAAGAAATAGAAGAATAATAAGAAGAAAAATAAGCAAGGATCCACACTTCCAACCACTATCGGACATGTTGGAAAGAAACTAGTTACTGTTAATCATGCTAGGAGTGTTGATGGCGCCAAGATCACCCAAACAATCTGTAAGCCCAAGTACCCTTGCAGGATTTGTAAGGGTAACCATCTTCTTAAATATTTCCTTGGTCTATCCAAGGTTATAGAAGTATGGTCTACACACCCTTGCCAACCCATGTCGTCAACCTTTGAACAACATGTTGATGACCTCCCGTCAACTAGTCAAGATACCATTCGGAAGAAGAAAAGTAGATTCAAGTTCCCATGTATGTTATGCAAAGGGAGTCATCTAACTCATCTTTGCCCTCGTATGGACGAAGCCTCGAAATTATTGGAAGACATGAATTTTTCTCAGCCTCAATTTCCAGTTGCTTATCGCAAGCTTACTCTTGACCCACTTGTAGTTGATGGACTGATCAATCTGGTCCTTTTCGTTGATAAATCTGGTTGATCATGCAATCAATCTGGTCACGTCCTTAGATGAACTAGTTGACAAAGTGGTTGATCCGAACCCATCCTCGGTCGATCCCATTCTCCCACCAGAGAGTGAAACCCAAGTGGTTGATTCATTTCCATGTGTCGATCCCATTCTCCCCTTAGAGAATGCAACCCAAGTGGTCGATCTGATCTCGTCATCGGTTGATCCTACTCTCCCGCTCGAGAGAAAACCTGATATTGCTCATGTTTTTCTCTTTGATATAGACTATACCATGCTCGGGGGTCTCCCTCCTTCTCCGGTGGAACCTCCTCCAAGTAATGATACCATACTTTTTAATTGGGGTGTGTTAACTGGACCTTGTCTTTCCTATCACATTCCTTTCCAGATTATAGTACAGGTTTGTGGTCGGGACGTTCCACAGATACTGATAGATAAAGGCGCGTCCGTTAGTATTTTGTCCTTTCTTGCTTGGAAAGCTTTGGGTTGTCCTCATCTTGCGCCAGTTACGCAAAATATGTTATCTTTCAACAGAAGAACCAAACAACATTTAGGGACCCTTCCTCAGTTTCCTGTAACTTTGGGAGGGAAAAATGTCTTCATTGATGTCATGGTAGTCCAAGATCCCTTGGATTTTGCTTTACTCCTTGGGCAAGATTATGTCTATGCCATGAAAGCTATCATGTCCACTCTTTTTCGTGTGATATATTTCCCACATGATGGAAGAATTGTGACCATTGATCAACTTTCATTCATCGGTCCTGATTGGATTACCTCCATAAATGGTTCTTATATGCAGACAATATCGCCCCTGCCACAGGTCAATTGTGTGGCGTTGTCTCCCATGCCTTCAACTGTCGATGAAGATGAGCCTCTTGATGTACGCTCAATATCTTATGACTTGGATCCAGTAGTTGACATGGTGATCTCTTCAGTAGGGTTATTGGATCCTAACCTCCTTACCCCTATCGTGACCCTCAACATGTGTTCCTTCCAAAGTGTGTTTCTTCCATCAAGTGAAGATCTCTTGGTGGCCATGACCGAGTTTTTCCACTTGACATGGTGTCCTTCTAGAGAAATGTCCTCTTGGAAGCCGTGATCAGGAAGAGATTCTTTGAGCATGGTTTTTCTGATTTCAAGCTCATTAAAAAATGAAACCAACTATGAGCATGGTTTTCTGATTTCAAGCTCGTTAAAAAATAAAACCAATTTTGAGCATGGTTTCTGATTTAAAGATCTTTAAAAAATGAAACTAGTTACGAGGATAGTTTTTGAGTCTCTGTGGCAACCTCATTAAGAAATAAAACAGAGCTTACGAGCATAGTTCCTATTTCTGTGTCAAGCTTGTTAAAAAATGAAACAGAGGTCTGGGAATTGAACTTGGATTCTCGAGCATAGTTTTTCTTCTTTGTGGCAAGCTCATTAAAACATGAAATAGATTTGTTTCCCCTCTCTGTTTGAGTCAGTTCCTTCATCTAGTATTTGAATCTCCATTTCATTCTCCTTTGCAGTTGGATGAAATGAAGCTTGGGTGGGATTTTCTTACAGCCTCTGACCTTCATGCTGAAATTAATTCGCTAGCTTCTTAAGCAGGGGGCTAAGTACCAACCATGTGTTGGGAAGTCACAAGCATAGTTTTCTATGGTTCAAGCTTGTGTAAAAATGAAACCACCTACCTCAAGCATAGTTTCCTCTGGTTCCAGCTTGTGTAAAAATGAAACTAGGTCCAAGCATAGTTTTGTTTATTTTTTAAGCTTGTGTAAAAATGTTTTGTTTTGTTTTAAAGCTTGCGTAAAAATGAAAACAATCCCAAGCTTAGTCTCTGTTCTTTCTCATGCTCGTAAATACATGAGAATAAGTTATCGAGCTTAGTCTTTGTTCTTTCTCATGCTCATAAATACGTGAGAATGTAACCGAGTATACTTTTATCCCTTTTTCAGACTCGTAAAGTTTATACGAAAAAGAAACCTCCTGGAGTTCCCTTTAAGCTCTTTTCAGACTCTCTAAACATGAAAATATTGCCGAGCCATCTTGTTCTTTTCACGCTTGTAAAATTATTTGAAGAAAACATTTGATGAACAATAGGTTATCTCTTTTTTGGTCTCGTCAGACTAACTTACGAAAAAGGAATTGAGAGAGTTCTCTTTAAGTGTTTTTAAGACTCTCTAAATATGAAAAACCCTTGAGTTTTATTTCTTTGAACTCATTAAACACACATCGAAAGACCCATATGGGATCGAACCACTCCTTCCTAGGGTTCGTTAAACATACTCCGAGGGACTCATCCGAAGGATGAGCTTACAGTTCAATCATATGTTATCCTCCTCAAGCTTGTGTAAAAATAAAGAGGTACTTGCTAGAAATGGTGGGGAGGGGGGTTCGGAAAGAAATGTGTTTAAGCATGCATTCTATGGAAGAGTCACCTTTTAACATGGCACCCTTTCACTCGCCTTGTGTTTAGGTTGGAAAATCCACTTGTCTCTTGATCATACTCCTTTATAAGATTACAAATTGGTCTGTGATCCCTGTTTTTGAGTCAATTTTTCCAAGACAATTGTCATTTCATCGATATGTTCAATGAGAAGTTCAACCCATAAATCCTTCTATTGCATTAGCCATTTCTGCAGTCCTTAAGAATTCTATTGCATTGACCATCCCTAAGTCAGTCCTAAATCACTGGTTACTTTGATCTACTTCAAATCTTGTTACCTGTTTCGTGTCATTGATGGGGGATACATTAAGGCCCTCCTATGACGAGTCTTTTCCTGTTGACTTCAACTCATTATCCAAGAATTAGACTTGGAAACTAATTGGTACCTTGGAACTTGCATGCCTCAATGGAATTTTTCCTCGCTTTTGACAATGGGTTTTCATTATTGACCCCTGATCGGGAGATTCCACCAAGTGTTCGACTTCATCTCATTAATTCACACCCGTTGGATTGTACTAGTGTACCTTGGGAGTCATTGACATTAATGGTTATTTCCATCACACTTGTTAATGATATCCATTAATGACTGGTAATCAAGTGGTTTCTACCATGTTCGACTTCAACATATGTATTCACATGGTTAGATTTGTACTATAGAGTGGTGGAGATGAAGACCCTAAATATTTTCTGACAGATTCAGGTTGCATTGGAGTATATTCAGTTTGTACTAATACATATATCCATAGTGTATGTCTGGTTGCTATGTTCAAATTTGAGTCTTTAACACATAGATCCACAGTGTATTATGGTGGCTATGTTCAGATTTGAGTAATATTGGCATGGATCCACAGTGTATGTTTGGTGGCCATAGCCTGTCTTACTTGACATGGATATTTTCATGTCGGCATTTATGCTTTGATTCATTTGTATTCTCATTATGGGAATTCCTACCTCAGTGATGATATATTATTGTACTTTATTTCCTTGTTTGTTGGTAGGTTTTCGGCCGACTGTTTCTTGTTCCCTACACACACTCGACAAAGTATTTCAGCTATCACTCTATTATAACTTCATACTTTGGGGGGCTCTTTGTTACACATTATTTTCATCATCCCTGTGATCGTTAATGATGTAAACCTATCTATTTCCTTCAGAGGGGTCAGTGGCCCGAATTCCTGAAAAAAGAAGGGAGAAGAACTTTGTCTGAGAGAAGAAGTTGTATTTTCCTTTGTAAAAACCCTATCAAGGAGGATTTCCACAGGCTGCTCTATAAAAAGGGTGCATAAATGCCTGATTTCTGTAGGCTGCACCATATCTATGCTGCAGATTTTTCGTAGGCTACATTACAGCTAGGGTGTAGTGGCCTCCATACATGGGAAAAACAAGCATTTTCTCGATGATTCTAGAAGGAGAAGCTTCTATGGTGAGGTGGCCTCCAAATAGTTTGGATCTTACTTGCTTTCATGATTTAGTGGGATCATCCTAACCTCCTCACCTTATCCTCTTTAGCTTATAAAAGGAGAGGAGATATCATGGATAAAGTTAGTTGGATTGAGTTTGAGCTTGGCTTGGGATTAATCTTAGTTGTTTTGGCTTGAGATTGTTAGCTTGGTTAGAGTGGCTTTGATATTTTCTTTGTCAAGATAGATTGTGAGTATCTATCAAATACATATTATCAGAATCCATTGGAGCAAGAAGTGTATGGGAAGCAAGGAACTGTTGGAAGGAACCTGACGACATCAAGGCATCTGGTTGTATCTTTCTTCCACATTCTTTAAAACAGATATACTTTTCTTTCCTGTATGAATGTTATTTGTCCATATTGTATGGTTTCTTTATCGTGTACATAGTTTCATATCAAAGACTCTTTTATTCTTGTCTTCGTTGGCTTGTGTTTATTTGCAGATATTTCTCATAGTCCTCGTGACGAAGCTTGGATTGCATTGGCGAAGTCGTATCTTCAATATTTAAAAGGTATGTTCTAGATCCATTTCTCATTTGATAATCAAATCTAAGGAAAGAGTAGTGTACTGTCTTGTTTTGTTCTAGTTTCATAGTGAATCTAGGGGGATTTATTTGTGTCCACACTTAACAAGTAGCCCAATAACATGGGATGACGAGCGGAAATTTTCTTTCAACAATGTCAAGACTGCCATATCTCAAGCTCCGGTGTTGTGAAGTCCCGACTTTAGTAAAGATTTTTTCCTCTATACTTTCACCTCTAACCAATCCTTAGTTGTAGTTTTAACCCATAAGGATGATGATAACAATGAGCCACTGGTACCATTCATGAGCACTAATCTCCAAGGGGATGAATTTAATTACCCTACTATAGACAAACAGGCTTATGTAGTGTACAAAGAAGTAAAACATTTTAGGTCTTATATCCTAAAAAATCATACCAAAGTCATCATGCCTCACCCCGCAGTCTGATCACTATTCACCCAACAGGAGATGGGGGAGAGAGGAGATTGGATGGCAGTTGTCCAAGAATTTGATCTAGATATAAAACCTTCCAAACTAGTTAAAGGACAAGGATTGTGTAAATTGGCTGCAGAAGCCCAAGATCGAATAAATCAAGATCTTGACTGGGAGAATGAGTTAGCATTATGGTGTAGAGAATATTTATACATTTCCCCAGGGCCAGAGTCTTGATATGGAAAACTAACCTACCTCCTACATCATGGGACTTGTCTAGAAAACCTAAACCCTAAGGAAAGGAAAGCTCTCAGACTGAAATCGACACAATATCGCCTCATAAATTCAGTGTTTTTTCGCGTAAATTATGATGGGGTACTCTTGAGATGTCTCAAACGTGAAGATGCAGATAATGTTCTGAAGGAGATACATGATGGTCCTACAGATGGACACTTTGCAGGAATACCACTGCTAACAAAATACTGAGAGTTTACTATTACTGGCCTACTTTGTTTAGAGACGCTCATACATGCGCTAGAAACTGTAAAACTTGTCAAATGAATGCAGGGAGGGAAAAGAGAGCAGTTGTCCCACTCCAACTAGTGACCATATCCAAACCATTCGAGCAATAGGGGTTATATTTCACAGGGGATATTACCCCGAGTTCTTCAAAACAACATAGATACATACTGACTGCTACGGACTATTTTATGAAATGGGCAAAGGCCATTCCTCTGAATCACGTGAATGAAAATGTGGTAATCCAATTCATAGAACAACAATTGATCACAAGGTTTTCTATGCCTTCCATTTTTTACAATGCCGCTTACTTTTCTTCCACCCTATTAACAGATTTTTCTGTAGAAAAAGGAATTATAATAAAATACTTTGCAAGCTACTATTCATAGGGGAATGGAATGGCAGAATCAACCAATAAGAACTTAGTGAGGATCTTGAATAAAATAGTTGCAGAAAATCGGAGGAATTGGCATAGATCGCTTCATAATGACTTATGGGCCGACAAAGTAACACCCAAGGAACCTATAGGGAACTACCCATACTTTCTGGTATACAAAGAAGAATCCATTCTCCCAAATGAGCTATATGTTCCATCTCTTCAGCTTGCTTAGGGATCTAGACGAAAACCTTCATCAATTATTCAACATAGAGTTGATACCCTCCTCATGCTGGAAGAAGAAAAAGAGAAAGAAAAATCAAATTTCATCACTCATCAACAGATAGTTAAAAGATGGTTTGAGAAGCATAAGGCCAAAAAGAAGAATTTTGAAGTAGGAGACTTAGTCCTGAAATGGGACAGAGCAAATGAACCTATGGGAAAACATTCAAAGTTTCAGAATCTATGGCTCGAACCTTTCCAGGTGTCCGAGAAATTTGGGGAAGGAACACATCGGCTTAAAAATCTGAGGGGAGAACCCGACGCCCTCTCGGTGAACGACCAAGCCCTAAAACAATATTTTTGTTAAAAGAAGAAAAAACAACAACGCGTGTGTGTGGTTTTTTCATTAGGACAAATGGGTAAGTGTAAGGTAAACTGATTGAAGAGTCCTTTTATTTTTGTTTTTTGTTTTTTTTGGTGTTTTCTTGTAATACAGTTGTGTTTTGCAAGGCATTCGTTGACCTTAATCAATATGGTGTAGCAAACTTTGTTCCTGACTCACGCTTACATGCAAGAAGAAACTCTGGGCAAATTGCATTTTTTTTTCTTCAAAGAGTTTTGTATCTGATCTTTCTAAATAAATGAACTTGGAAAGTGATGAAGTGTCTGTCTGGTGGTCTAGTAAAGCCTAAAGGTAAATATGGCAAGTTTTAAAGGACCACATGTACCTCTAGACAGAGCTAGGAATAATTTCTCCTTAACCATCTCATCTTGCAGATAAAAGACGTCCTCCTCTCCCACTCGCTCAGGGCATCTCTGCCAAAAAAAAATCAATTATATCAAATGTGTGCAATGTAGGAGAAGGTATGCAGATAACTCCATCAGGGCTATGGACACTCGTTGGCAGCGGAGCAAGGTCTGTCATGTCGAGGCTATGGATGCCCGCTGGCAGCAGAGAACCTCCGCAACAAGTGAATGATGATAACTAAATGGCCTGGTGCCAGTGAATGATTTACTCAGATATTTTCAAAAGGGGGCGTGGGTCATGGTCAAGAGGAATGAAGGTGGAATAAAGGTTGAAACTCCATAAGTGGGACCGGATTTACGAACCGGGGGAATTGTAAATGCAAGGATAGGAGAGACTCTGATAAAATAAAAACCAGTTAGGTTCTTAACTAGCTTCTGCATCATCTAAGCTCGGGGAAGGAACACATATTCTTCTTTGTCCTAGTAAATCACCATTTGTAGAGCGCTCAATACACCCTAAAAGTTTTATGTAAATTTTGTCACTTTTGGGTACCACTTGTTTCTTTTGTTTTACTGTATGAATTGAGTTCAATATGGAGGGATGGTTTGTTTCATTTTCATGACACTTATCAATTGAATCAAATTAGTTTGAACTTGTTAAATGATACCTGGTGTCTAAAAACAACTTGGAATTCTAATTAAAGATATGCAACTAACATTGTGATAAGCGTGCTTGTGTTCAGCGTTGGAAAAATCCAAGAATATAAAATGGCAACACAGTAATAATAATCATCGATCATCGATGCACCATCAGCGTCAGTAAAATGTAGAGTATGTTTGCGTTAGTAATTCACCACGCAGTTTCAGGAGATATCCAATCACCATCAGTGTCGGTAGAATACGAAAGTACTAAACATGGACATGAGCCATGATAAACCCTTGATAGCCAATGATGGATGTGTTGGTTCAGGGTTGGTGAAATATATAAGATTTAGATCACTAAAAGTTTCCACGTTGACGCATCTCCGATCGTCGATCCCCGATGCACTTTTGGCATCGAGAAATTTTTGAGAGAGTTAATACAGGAGCACTTGGGAAATATTATTGTCAATCGTCGATCCTTGATACTTTTCAGCGTTGGCAGGGTAGGATCGGTTTTTATAATGATTATCTTAAGAAAATTCCTAATTCTGAATAACACGAGTAAATGAGGACGCCAGTCTCAAGTGCCACGTGTCTTTGTCGCATAAGGGTGTCGTACGATCTAGTTTCATGTCGAGTCATCTCAAGGTTCCCTATGTCCTAGTCACACCTCTGAGTTAGCCTTTCCACATCATCTGTGTACGACAATATCGATTGAAATTGGAGCTTTTGCAGGGAGATATCAATGAAAAATGTTTAAAGAGAAACCCCGACCCCTGATCCACTAGTTAGATTAGCGAAGTGATGGGATGTTTTCAGCATAAGATACGATCAGATTCTGTCATTTAATAGGCTAGTTAATGCTTCACCCCGCATACATTGCTACTCTGTGCACTGTTTGAAAAAAAAGGAATTTGAAATCACCGATAGGCCACGTTATAGCTCGCACCCACGTCGTCGACCTACGATCAAATTCAATTTTAAACGTAATGAAGATCTGGAGGCATATTTTGTAGAACCACACTCATATCCCGAATTGAACAGTTGACATGACAAGGTAATTTCATCTCTATTTAAACCATTCAAATGGCTACGAACACTTCTATTATGCACACTAGTTTCCATTTCCATAGCATCCGAAGAAGCAAAGAGAGCGTCTCAAGACTATGTTGATTCTCAAACCATGAAAACTAGGTTAAACAAGCAACAAAGGTATGTGTTAAATTTTATCAATTCAACGGTCGTAATTTGTTATATATATGGTTTTGATCTTTTACACTGTGTCTAACTATTTTCTAGCTGTAGAGAAAATGTCTCCAAGAAAGTCGATGACCAGACGTTCGTCGAGGGCACCTAAGCTAAAGGAGGCAGAAATTGGTGAGGGTTCTTCTCCTGGTACTACGAGGAAATTAGAATGCGCTCCCAGGGTGGAGTCGATCATTAAAACATCGACAAAGAAATATTTCATTCAACCCCTGGTATTTGGTGATACAGAAGTAACCACTGGATCCAAAACAATGCTCCCGTAGTGGGGAGATCTATTCAACAAAATCAGCCGGGAAGATTACCTGGAGTATATCCCACACAGTGTCCCGGATGTAAGGGCGCTCGATGATTAGGTTTTTTCGAACATTCAATGGTCGTTATTGCACATGGTATCCTTCCATACTCCATTTTTCCCATGCATTGAGGTTTTGAGTTGGCTAATTGATCATACAGATGCTCAAAAGTGCCTCATCAATGATGAGAATGGAGGGTGTGTCGGATTTTTCCTCTCGATAGAAGTTTAGAAGTACTACAAGATCAGGGACCCAGAGGAGTTGTTGAACATAGAGTTTGTGGTGAATTTCTATGAATTCCATGACACCATCTGGTTAATGGCCTCATGGTGGAAGGAGGAAAAGAAATTTACAAATTAGATCAATGGTTGGTATGGGACAACGAACCTTAGAGAGACATACATATACTTGTTCGACAACATAGGTATTCCAATAGAGGATGAACACCTTCAGTAACCACTCACATAATCAGATCAAAGATCAACACACCGATGTTTTCACGTGGTAAAACCCCTACGGGGAAACATCCACGACCCCATCCAACGTGACCACTTGGAGCAGTTTATTAATGAAAAAGAAAAATATTACAGAGAGATTTTACAAGAGAGTTTCTCACAATCGATTATCGACAAATGACCCTCCATGCTCTTTAAATAGATATCATGGACCAATCGGGTGTTAAGACATAGATCAATGGTCATTAATATCGAGGAGAGTATGAACTGTCATATCACTCTATGTTTGGAACATATCGTGACCGTCATATGTCCTAAATAAAAATGCATACTAATGCATACTAAAGAAACACACTTTTACCTAATGACACATTAGACCAAGTAGTTCTTAACTAACTCCTAAGTTTCTAAATATCTTAACATCCCCCATTAAGAACAACTTGGGATAGGATTGAAGGATTTACAATGTTGACACAATAGGATAAGGAAGGAGGCATTAGAGCCTATCCCCCCTTAATGACAACTTCCTGAACTCATAACATAGATCAAAGTTTGGAAAACTTCATTTCTGTAAGAGACTTTGTGAAAATGTCTACAACTTGATCTTATGTAGGGAAAAAGATCACTTCAATAACTTGATCATGAATGAGCTTTTTGATGAAGTGCATATGTATCTAGATGTGCTTATTGTGCTAATGTTGAACTGGTTCTTTGGTGAGCTTGATGGCACTCTGATTTTCACACCAAAGGTTGGTCATATGTTGCTGCTCGAATCCAAACTCTGAAAGGATCTATCGAAGCCACAAGGCTTCTTGAATTTCATTTACCGTTGATCAGTACTCAGCTTTTGCTGAAGAAAGTGAAATAGACTATTATTTCTTACAAGCCCAAGTGACAGTTCCTGAACCAAGGTTGAAAACATAACCTGCAGTATACTTCTGATCATCAAGGTCATCAGCCCAATCTGAATCAGTGAAACCAACCAATAAAGGAGGCCCCCCTGAACTGTAATGTATCTTGAAATGAATTGTACCATAGACATAGCGAAGTATCCTTTTAGTTTCCTTCCAATGGCTTTCATGGGGTGTTTGCATATACCAGGCAACAATACCAACAACAAAGGAAAGATCAAGATGGGTATGAGTCAAGTATAAGAGGCTACCAACTAGCTGATCATACAGGGTGGCATCAACTTCAGGAGAAGTATAGGTGGCAGTAATCTTGACTCCAGATGGAAGGGATAAGGGGTTGGTTTACAATCATCCATGTGAAAGCGACGAACAAGGTCACAAGCATACTTAGACTGGGAGAGAAAAATTACTTCATTGGTTTGCAAAACTTGGAGGCCAAGGAAATAGTCTAAAAAGCCTAAATCTATCATTTCAAATTTCTTCTTAAGTCTGTTTTTCACATGGTTTAAAAGTTTTGAGTCACTACCAGTAAGGATAATGTCATCAACATAAAGGACAATGATTATGAGATGGCTTCCTACTTTCTTGGTATAGACATTAGGATCAAAATGGCATCTAAATAATCCAATGTCAATAAGAAAGCTGTCCATTTTGGCATACCAATCTCGGGGAGCTTTCTTAAGACCATAAAGATATTTCGTAAGGCGACATACAAGGCTAGAGTCATTTTGGACATAGCTAGGAGGTTGTTCCATGTAGATTTCTTCTTGCAAATATCCATTCAATAAGGAAGATTTAACATTCATCTGATGGACCTCCCATTTATGTGAGGCAACAAGGGAAAGAACAAGGCAGATGGAATTCATTTTGGCTACAGGGGTAAAGGTTTCATTATAGTCAATTCCTTCAACTTGGGAAAATCATTTGGAAACTAACCGAGCCTTGTGTCTTTCAACACTTCCATCTAATGCATACTTAGTTCTATAGGCCTATTTACATATGATAAGTTTTCTTCCTTTTGGAAGAGGTAAAAGATCCCAAGTATCGTTTGCCATTAATGAATGATACTCTTCATTTATTGTTGTATCCCAATCTGGATGACCTGAATCTTCTTCAAATGTCTCTGGATCATGAGTCTCTGAAACTTAAGCTAAAAGAGAAGAGGCTCATTGGAACTATGAACGTGTTCGACGCTGATATGAAGGATCACTAACAAGACCACTAGTTGTTTTTCCTGTTGAACGAACCCATCTAGTAAGTGGTGGAACTGGTGCAATTTCAGGTTCAAAGGACTCATCTGGAGGAAGGTGAGTAGGCGAAGGTGGATTTTCATCCTCACTGTCATTATCTGAAGAAGAAACCAAAATAGGAATAGAAGAAGGCACAAACGCCGAAGATGGTTCACAGGCCGAAGAAGGCACAACTGTCAAATTAGGCTCACAGCCGAAGATATTTTCATCAAATTTAACATCTCTTCTAAGAATAATTTCATTACAATGTGGTTGAAGAAGTCTATAACCTTTGACATCTTCAGAATAACAAACAAATATACACTCTTCACTTTTAGGCTGCAATGCTTTCCTTTTCTCATCAGGAATGTGAGCCCATGCTATATTGCCAAATACATGGAAGTGACTTACATCTGATTTAATTTTAGTCCAAGATTCTTCTGGTGTTATATTTTTAACAGTCTTTGTGGGAGTGTGATTGACTATGTAATTTGCACAGTTGATTTCTTTCACCCAATACTTTAGACTTAATCCCTTAGATTCGATCATACAATTAGCCATTTCTTTTAATGTGCTATTCTTTCTCTCATCAACACCATTTTGTTGTGGTGTATATGGAACAGTGTGTTTCATTTGGATGCCATGTGTAGTGCAGTAACTTGTAAAATTATTTTGCACATATTCGCCTCCATTATCTGTTCTTAACTTTTGAATTTGATGTCCATATTGTTTTTATACAAGGGCCTTGTAGGCCAAAAACTTGTCAAAATTTTCACTCTTAAGTTTTCAGAAGTAAACCCAAGTACATTTGAAAAAATCATCAATGAAAGTTAAGAAATACTTGCACCTAGAAAAGGAAGGAGAAGAAAGTGGACCACACAAATCAATGTGAACAAGCTGCAAAGGGCCCGAGGTATGACAAGAGGCACGTTTGTCAAAACTGTCTCGATGATGTTTGCCGAGAACACAACTGGCACAAACACCATCTCTGCATGAAACAAGAGGAAGACCAGTCACCATATGTTGATTACATAGTTGTTGCAATGAGAAATAGTTTAGATGACCAAATCGCTCATGCCAAATTTTTCTCAAGTCATCGCCATGAGAAACAAAAACTGATGAAAAAGATGATGACCCAAAGTTTTCAAACTTGTACAACCTGGTAATATCATCAACAATTCCAGTTGCAAGAACATGCTTAGGATATTTTAGATCCTTGATTACAACTTGGTGAGGTGAAA
>ML780129.1:715987-731411 GCA_009831015.1 Picea engelmannii | reverse complement strand
GGTTGTAGTCTTATTTTCTTACATGTATTTATAATTTGCTGAATCAAAACCCTAGGTGACAAGCACACAAGTAGGTCCTTGTCTCATGTCCCCTAATAGAGAAATTTCCAGCCATTGAAGAAGGAAGAAAGAGCCTAGCCATATCTACACTCTCATTTCTTCTTCTCCCTGAGCTAGCCGTACGTTTAGGAGGTCAAGAAGGAGGATACATCCCAGGCCTAGGTTATCTACACCTAGGGTCATTTTTCTTCTAGGGTTTGATGATAGAGCCTTGTTGTAGCAACACTCTCCCTCATTGCACTCTCTTGTCTTGATTTATCTTTCATGCTAGCCATTTTTTCCAAGTCAACCTGAGGAAGGAGGAGAGAGCATGAGGCCTTGATTTAGCAACACCAGAGTGAGCCTATCTCCCCTAGGGTTTTGATTTTGAAGCCCTGCCATAGAAGCACTTCAGAACTCTTCCCTCTAGTCCTTTTCCATCCTCCTTCAACCCTTGCGTCCTCTGCTAAATTGACTCCATTAACCCCAAGGCACTGATCTTAGACCTCCAACGTTGAAGTGGAATTAAATCTAAAACACTCTCAAACCTTTTACAATTGAAACCCTAACTACACTAACCCTAACCTACTAACCCTAATTTGTTGACCTCACACTTGAATATTTCATCTTTACTGCAGCAACGTCTTGTTTTAAGAGCAATTGAATGGTGGTTTAGGAATTAAGTGAATAAAGTGTTAATTGGTTACCTTGAATGCCACATTGTTCCAATATTTATTGTTGGAGTGTCATATATTTATTGCTATTGATAAACATTGACTTCGTCAACATTTATTGCCATATTGCTCATATATATTTACTGTATAGTCTTATGAAGTACTAACCCATTGAAATATAGCTTGCATATATTAGTTTTCTATTGCTCTGTTCCAGGCAGGTGTTCTTCATTGGGGATTAACTTTATTGTTGGTTGTTTAGCCGGACTATCTGTTTTGGTGGTGACCTATGAAGGAGGAACTTTACCTTTGTCCTTTTAACCTTTTCCTCTTCAAAGCCCCAGGTCACCGGGGACATATCCCCTGGGCATCACCACCCTAAAGAGAAAGAAACTTCCCATCGAGGTGACATTGGGTGGGATAGGTTCCTGTTACGCCAGTTTGAACCTCTATCTTATACCCATTTGACCCAGCTACAAACTGTGCGATAACATTTTGGTGTTGTTGCTGGGGAACACTGAGTCAATTCTCCTCAAGACGACAAACCTTTTCAGTAAACCTTCTCTCAGAGGCTTATCTTACAAGCTTACCTGGTGACTCCACTAGGGTGTTTTCCCTTATCCTTTGATAGTTTCAGGCAAATTATCTGGCGACTCCACTAACATTTATCAGGGTGCCACCTTACTTTCTGTGATATTTCCAAGTTATGGGATCATGGCACAATGGGAACAAATGTATCCGAGTATTGATTTCAGAAGTTTTCAAGGATACCCAAATTACTTTGATATAAAATGGATAAACAACTCTCCAACATTTTTGGGCCTCCCAACTCCTCACATCGTAAATTATTTGGAGTATTTGATCAAGATAAAGTTGGGAGGAGAGGATGCTCTTATAAAATTGTTCTTACTCACTCTTCCATCCTACTTACAAGGTCATTTTAAGAGTTTTTGCAAGGACAGGGGTATATCATCTTTCATAAACCTCATCAATAGGTTTCTAGACCTTACTAAGCCACATTGCCAAACGTATGAAGATGTACTTCAAAACCTCATGGTAACCTTAGATGACAAAGGATTCACCACTAAGATTGTAGAAGATCTCAGGAAGTCATATCATGATCAATACCAAGAATCCTTTGATATAAAAGACGAGGTTTATGAAGACCATTATCAACCCCTTGAAGAGGAGAAATACCTCTCCCATAATCCAAGAGAATGCAGTGAAGATGTAACTAGAAAGGAGAATTATGAGGATGAAGCACCAATAACCTCTCCTCCATCCAACAAAGCTCTCCAAGATCCTATTCCATCTACACAGGATGAAGAGAATGAGGTAAGTCATTTTCCTTTCCAGTTTTCTGATGATACCTTGTTCTATGACTCAGAGAGTGAAGAGGAAATGGAACCCTTGGACAAGCTTGATCCTCTATGTCTCAAGATTGAATATGTGGAGGCATATCTTACACTTGATGAATTTATCCAAACACCTGAAGCTCCTACAAAGGAAGGATTAAATAAGGTGAGTTATTTCAAAACTTTCAATGATTATTTATTTTATGATGTAGAGAGCAAAGAAGTATCAGATGTTTTAATCCCTTCATGTTATGATGAAGATAATGACTTTGTTGATAATTTTGATGAATTCATACATGTCGAGAAACGTGGATGGGATATGATTAGATATGATGAAAATCCGATGTACGGCATTGATGGTCCTTTCCAAAGGTTTCCTTTGCATTTATCACATGAAGTTACTAATAATTTTGACATCTGGCAACAAGAACATGACCTTATTCAGACACCCAAGGATGACCTAATGCTATGCTCTCCGATTAATTTTCGGTCATACCTGGAGGAATTTGATGACTATCCATCTGAGAACTTATATTTATCCTATGAAGAAAGTTATCAACCAACGTTATGCTCTATTGATAAAAATAAGGAAGTTACTTCCCTGAAGTAGGATACTTCTGATAATATTTTCCACACCCCTTTGATCACTTTACCTCCCTATGTCACTAAAGGTGTGGTTTGGAAACATGTCCCTTATCCCAAGTCTCCTGTAAGGCAAAACCTCATTCTGGATTTTAGGGGAAAGTTGAGTGCCTCAAGAAGAAGCCTATCATCACAGTGTTCCAACCTCCCCTTTAGGAATGGTCAGTCATCCTTTCAGTTTTTTCTAATCCCTCCTCAGGCCTCAAGTTGTGAAGACGTCCAAGGTAGCCAACATTTAGATTCCTCGAGTCAGTATCCTGAACCTTTGAATTTTCACAATCCATTCCTGAGATGTATTAAGCACTCTCCTAAGAGTATGCATTGGGATCACTTTTTCCCTCCCACCCGCCTCCATGAGTTAGACTTTGAGATTTCCGATGATATGATATATATTATAAACCATGACATTTTTGTGCTTGATTTATCACTATTTTGGTTTATGATAAAGCACAAAGGTAGGTATCGAGGAACATTGTTGGATTGGCTTCACTGGTTGTTTGACTACACCCAACATTCCAGCCAACAGGTAAGTACAGGTAATAAGTTTGCTTTCATCTTCTTACTCATTGATTGCTTCATTTTAGTATATATATATATATATATATATATATATATATATATATATGTATGTATGTATGATGGGGTGGCATTACCGCCCCATTTTTGTTGTTGATGCACCTATCGATATTGAGCAGGTCTACAGGTTATGCCAGAGATGTTGAGGTTATCATGCGCTCTACGGTGAGCACATGTCCCCAAGTTGGAGCCAGATGTTATCCCCATTTTTTAGGGATAAATAGGAGATCATGTCTCGAGGCCCATAGGTCCTAGACATGGAGTACCGAAAGCAGGATTGACCTAAGCATGGCCCTGGAGGGCCCATCCTTTTCTTCTTCCATCATCTTTGTCTTGCCAGTAGCAACAACATCCATCGCCATTGGCTTGGTCTTGTATCAGAAGAGATTCTTGCTCCATAAGGTAATTGGTCCAGGTATCATGGTATGTATCACGTTTGATCAATGAAACCTTTAAATATATGCATCTGATTCCTTTTATCTCTAACAATTGCTTGGATATTACATTATCCCACTTGACCATGCTTGGGGAAATTGACAGGGTACCCTAGAAAGCCTATGCCCATAGGTCTTGGTTTGCCACTGGGGGGATTTTTGAAAAGCCATCGTCCGCTCCCATCATAGCACCATTGTTTAATCTTATCTCCCGCTCATTTATCCCATTCCCCTTGTCTGGGCATTGGGTTGACCTATTTGTAGGATTGCACCTTATCTCGTGGGAAGAAGGGGCTAAAGGCCAAGAAGGTAAAAGCATCTGGTAAAATATAAAATCCTAGAAATAAAACCTCGAGATGCTTCGCCCAGGGATCCCCGAGAAGGCAATAAAAATCCTCTCAGTAAGAAACAAGAGGGACCCGAAAAATAACAAACAAGACCTAGTCAAGAGGATAGGGGGTCTCATCACGATCCAGTCTATTAGGTTCATGGGTACCTAACAGTACGACATTTCCACCATTTGGTTACCACGCCAGGGAAGTGACCTTTGGTTGCATGGCCAAGGGAAAAGGGGTCTCATCATGAGCTAGCCTTCTCATCTCCGTGAAAGTGCTTGTGGGTAACACTGTCAGCTCTGGTCACCATACCAAGGCAATGTCCTCTGGTTATCCCTTGAATAAAAAAGAAAAAGAAGAAGAAAATAAAATAAAAGAATAAAGGCAAGAACAGTGTTGGAAAAAATTGCACCCATGACAGGTACAGCTCGCCTTCTACAAAGGCACCCACAGATAACACTATACATCCCTGGCTCTCACTTCACCCACATGTCTGGACATCCCCTAGCCACATCATCTCACTTACATGACTTGGATGAAACATTCCTAGAAACTTCCCTTTTCTTGTGGATACTAGCCCAATAGGACATCTTGTCTTTTTCTCCAGTATTGTATCATAGGTTTTTGTAATATCTTTGAGCTATTGATCGATGTATCAGGGTTTTTATGAATATGTTTAATAATATTAATGATGAAATGTGATTGACATTTCTATGATTCATGTGACTAATGAGCCCATGGAGGGTGTATCTTTTGATGTGCAGGACCATGCCCAACGAACAACTACCATTTGGACTGATACACATGGGGATATGATTAGGTCGTACCTCCATGGGGCTGAAGAGCCCACCAGATGGATGTTGAGACCCCATCAGGGGGTAGATATAGGATGGTGGTTGATCAAGTTTTTACACCGGAGAAGAAGAGGACGTTTCATCAGAGGCACCTTGGCAGAGCCCGGCCTAGGGGGATTGACCCACTTCCAGTGGAACGTTTTCCCTGGATGGCTCAGGAAGTCACCTAGGAGCTCATTATGTCACCTTGAGCATGTGACAGTTTGACAGGGCATTTGGAACCTGTGGCATGATTGGGAGGCCCAAAGAGGGCCAACGTTTTTCCCTTTGGTGTTGCATTTTCCCTAAAAAGGGCTAACATCTCCCTCAGTGGGGCTTGACGTCTTACTTTTTCTCAGTTAGGGTTTTAAAGTAAACATTTAATGTAAAACAATATTACTTTTGATATTCTGGCCTTGTCGGCCATTTTATGACCTAAAAAGTAAATTAGGTCATTGATAAACTATATATTGAGGAGTTTTAGCCTCATTTTATCATGATTCATCACTCACTCATTATTGAGGTCTGATTTTAGTGCCCTACTTGGGTATTTTTGCTAGTTTAGTGAGGCACACTTGTTGAAGGAAGGCATTTCTTGGCATTTTATGGTGTTTCTCTTGAAGAAAGGTGTTACAACTAGGGTTTTCATGTTTATTTCTTGATGGATTTTAAGTATTTTTCTACAAAATTTCTTGATTGAATGGTTCTAGTCTTATTTTCTTACATGTATTTATAATTTTCTAAATCAAAACCCTAGGTGACAAGCACACAAGTAGTTCCTTGTCTCATGTCCCCTAATAGAGAAATTTTCAGCCATTGAAGAAGGAAGAAATAGCCTAGCCATAACTACACTCTCATTTCTTCTTCTCCCTGAGTTAGCCGTACTTTCAAGAGGTCAAGAAGGAGGAGACGTCCCAGGCCTAGGTTATCTACACCTAGGGTCATTTTTCTTCTAGGGTTTGATGATAGAGCGTTTCTATAGCAACACTCTCCCTCATTGCACTCTCTTGTCTTGATTTATCTTTCATGCTAGCCATTTTTTCCAAGTCAACCTAAGGAAGGAGGAGAGAGCACGAGGCCTTGCTTTAGCAACACCGGAGTGAGCCTCTCTCCCCTAGGGTTTTGATTCTGAAGCCCTGCCATAGAAGCACTTCAGAACTCTTCCCTCTAGTCCTTTGCCATCCTACTTCAACCCTTGCATCCTCTACTAAATTGACTCCATTAACCCCAAGGCATTGATCTTAGACCTCCAGCGTTGAAGTAGAATTGAATATAAAACACTCTCAAACCTTTTACAATCGAAACCCTAACTACACTAACCCTAACCTACTAACCCTAAGTTGTTGACGTCACACTTGAATATTTCATCTTTACTACAACAACGTCTTGTTTTAAGAGCAATTGAATGGTGGTTTAGGCATTAATTGAATAAAGTGTTATTTGGTTACCTTGAATGGCACATTGTTCCAATATTTATTGGTGGAGTGTCATATCTTTATTGCTATTGATAAAAATTGACTTTGTCAACATTTATTTCCATATTGCTCATATATATTTACCAGATAGTCTTATGAAGTACTAACCCATTGAAATATAGCTTGCATATATTAGTTTGTCATTGCTCTGTTCCAGGCAGGTGTTCTTCATTGGGGATTCACTTTATTGTTGGCTATTTATCCCGACTATCTATTTTGGTGGTGACCTGTGAAGGAGGAAATTTACCTTTGTCCTTTTAACCTTTGCCTCTTCAAAGCCCCAGGTCACCGAGGATGTCTCCCCTGGGCCTCACCTCCCGAAAGAGAAAGAACCTTCCCATCGAGGTGACATTGGGTGGGATAGGTTCTTGTTACGCCAGTTTGAACCTCTATCTTATAGCCATTTGACCCAACTACAAACTGTGTGATAACAGACCTAAAGGAATTGTTTTCATCTGTCACAACCCCCAAATGTGGAACTCCCAACTCCTTTGGTCCACATGTAGACCAAGAACCCAAGTCTATGAAATCTAGTTAATTTTTCTATGCCAATATTGTCTATCGTGCATCATACTTATTGATCATATGGGATCATATTCCATAACCCCCACTTTTCCTTCCCTTGCAAATTTCCTTTCCAATATTCTCTTATTGTTTCTAACTAGTGGAGCTGCCAAGGATTTTGGTATGCCTAGTCTGAGAAAAGATGTCTAACATGTTCATGGTGCACCTTTCCATCATTCAAGGGTGCCCAAAACTAACTCTTCTATCCATTAACCTTCCATCATGTCCATCTATGTTGGTCAATGACCACTAAGGTGATCATGCATTGAAGGTGTATAAAGCCATTTAAGGCTAGAGAATTACATCTTCTCCCACTAAAATCCATTTCCATGCTTGAAAACATCCTCAAGAACCCATTGTCCTCCAAGTCTGCCACCTAAATACATACATCCGTCCATAATTGACTTATTCAACTACTCCACACTATCAATTTTAAAATTGCTATCCACCTACCCACTGCCAAATTCTTTCTTTGAACAAAGTGTATTTTCCTTACTTCTACCAACAATGCTTCTTGGATGTATTTGTTATTTCTATTATCTTCTACTATGGTTGTAATTCAAACTCCATTAATAATTTCATCCAAATTTCCCAAGTTTTTCACATCCAAACCTACTATTTCATTAGTACCTCAACCAACTTTTCCATGATTTTGTACATTGGATCCACTAAAGTCTTGAACTGATTAGGTAGCTAATCCAACCATTGTGTCCAATCCATGAGAATTCATTTTCCATGCCCAAAAATCATTTTTCTTATACATTTCATTCACTATGTTTAAATATTCTAAATACATAAAAATATCTCTATCCTTTTATCAAGTTGTTAAGTCATTCTTAACCATAATTTTTCAAGGCACATTTTCCACGAGTGTACTAGGCTCCATTCATTCTCCTTAGGCAGTTATCCTCCATGTTGCGATTTAATGAGAAGACAGTGGTACTTAGTTTCTAGGGCTACCACCAAGTTACATTTGTACCAACAACATATCTAAAATCCACTAAGTTGCATGAAGATTTTGGAATACCATGATACTTCTCTATCAAATACATCAAAAAAGGCACATTCAAACCAATTCTACCATCACCCTCTTCCAATGATCTTTATATTTTTAGGTCATCTTGCCAACCATTTTTCCCAAGTGAGACCAAGGAGGGTTCAACCTCTTCCTTGGTCCTCACATACCAAGGTCACTACTCATCACCTTTTCATCTTGTTCTATTTTCAAGTCTATCCCATATAGGTCAAATGCTTCCTTAGATGAATCATTCATTGTTTCCATATGAACACACAGAATTGGAACCTATTTATTATATATAAAAAAAATCCACTAGTCTAGATATTTCTATCACTGTGCAATCCATAATGGCTCCAGTCCTAGTGAGTCTCTACTCTAATTCCTTCACTAAAGTGTTGTCCACAAAATTTTGCATAAGACTTCCTCTTGAAGTCCTTCCTATAGATTGGCCATCAATTCCAACACCTCCAAGTCCTCTACTGCAAGGTTTCTCAACCCCTTAACTGGTTGTGGAAACCATGCTCAATAAATACATTCTACCAACAACTTCATGTTACTTCCTTACTGTAAATAAGACACATGGATATTTCATTGAAAACATGACCAAACAATCTAAACAAGGAATAGGCACTACCTTCACATTCCAAAGGAATTGTTGTCCAAAAAAAAATCAAATCCATCCATATGAACAATGGTGAAATTTAAAGTTCCACTCCAATATCCAAGATTCAAGGTGAATCCATTGGCCATTGGCCATGCCAACAACCTTTTACACTTCTGAGTTCATTTCTTTGGAAGAAGTATTATTTAGCTCAAGATGCAACCCAATCTCTCTTGCAACATATTCCTTCATGGAATTATGGATCTCCCTACTATCAACCATGGAATCAACTAATATTCCATTTAACATTATCAAAACATAGCAAAGTCTTGTAAATTTTTTCTCTTGGCTTACTGTAGACTTGTCTTCTTGAACAACACCCAAGACTTGCAAAACACCAATAGAGGTATTTTCCACTTTCTACACAATGGACAACTTCTACTTCATTGTAAAATTATTTGCATAATGATATTTTGTACAAATCTAGCAAGAAATAGGCTTTCCTTTTTTCTTAGGTGCATTTAGTTGCTTGGCCTTGTCCTCACCATACTTCCAAAGAGACTTTTACTTTCCTTTTTATTTCTTCTTGTTATTGACAAACTACTTTATTGGAACATCCTCACCTATCATTGGACCTCCTTTATCCTTTTCCTTTTAGCCCAATTGTTTTCATGTTGTGGTGATGGTTGTCACAAGGGTATGCATTTTCTAGCATCGCAAATCACTTTGTACCCAAGGTTGCAATACATCTATGAAGTGGAACAACCTATATTCTTCAAACATGTCCTTGATCTCCAACATGAGGCTCAAAAACTCCTTGATGTAAGATTGAATCCTAATTGTATGCTTAAGAGCCAACAATTGATTCCAACACTTATTCTTAGGAACAAACTGATATTTCAAGGCTTCTTTCATATTTTCTTAGTTTTCAATACTATCTGTACTATGCTTAGATGCTAAGTCCTTCTCTCAGTTTCTCCACCAAAGTTGTAACAACCTTGTTTTTAATCCCCATTTTAGTGATGTATAATATAAATACAATGGATGGTCGTGAGCTCGATCATGTAATATGTAAACATTGTATATCATAATAATAAAATAAAATGTTACGTCAGTTACAAGATGGAAATAAACAGATTAATGGGGGCGAAGTTTCCACAAGAGAGGGGATGGTCTAAGAGGGGGTCCAAAGGGGATTTATTCATGTGTATTAGTCCCAACCGATTTCTTAAAATTATTATTGTGTATGAACCCTTTAATTTCATCTTGAGTGTATCCAAGCCCCAATGATTTAACACATGTAAGAGGGTTGGTGTGAAAAGTCACTTCACATAGTTATAGAGAGCATGGGCTAAGTATAATCAACATGGGGGAATGTGAGAGTCAACATGCATGGTTGAAAGGGAAACTTGAATGGGTATGGTAGGTAGTTTTTACATGCATTTTTTGGGAAAATAAGGGAGTGCATAGTGTTGAAGGATGAAGGTATTCATAGTGCACATGTGTGGCAGATTGCTGGAGCTATAAATTCAAGAAGAGGTAGGTTGTTAGGCCTGTAGAGTGAGAGTATGTGGGAGATATCACCCCAATAGAAAGTGATCTTGTTGCTATGATATTTTCTTGTTGTAGTTGACATTCTTGGAGTCCTCGACAAGATAAATTCCTACACAACTTGTGTGGGAACCTTAGATAGAAGTGGGAAGGCCCGAGGGACTATGTGAAATGAAGGGGGGTCCCATTCTTTGGGTTGTACAGATTGAGGAGACAAGAATTGGTGGATTAGAATAGCTGTAGGGAAATTAGCTTGTTGTGGCTTATGTTGGGCTATGAGTGGAAAAAATAGAAACATTATTTTATTTTGGATTCATAGCCCCATATCGGGGGTGATTTATTGTTTATATTTAGAAAATCAAATCGATGGTTGGGTGGAACATCCATACTCTGTAGTTGATTGCCCATTTGGTTTAAAATATAAGTGTTTATCTATGTCACATTGTTTTTATTTATGGGTTTATTTGTTGTGCATATACTTTGTTTTTTAGTGAATTATATGTTGCAACGTATATGTATTGTTGGTTGCATTCATATTTCTACCAAATGCAGGTTAAATACTCAATGCATTGCATTTAATTGTGGAATTTATTTTCTATGTTCCTACTTAGTTTGAGGAATTATAAGATGTTGTATGTATGTTTATTAGACTGGATTTATGATTTTAATTAATTTTGTTAGATGCATGGACATTTTTTTGCATGCTACAAATATTTAATTTAATGGTATTAGAAAAAGCAATGTTGGTTTTAGTAGTGGGGGAACTATAGAGTGGTATTAGAGCTTGTGATTCAACACCGGAACCGTATGGGCCAAGTACCAGTGTGAATTTGGTAAATTAATTGTTGTAGAGTTTTGATCTATGAAGGATTTGGGAAAATTTGTGAAAATGGAGTGAAATCCCTGTATTTCTATGAAAATTCAGGTCGAATTTTCACTCAGAATGGTTGAGGAGATGATCAATGTCATTGATTTGCAGGTTGCAAAAATTAAATTTAGCATGGAAGGTCAAATTTTGTGTTTCATTGAGAATGAGGATTTAGTAAAATAAATGTCCCAGATCGCATTTGAATTGGAAATCAATGACAAAGATTCATTTTGGACTGGTCAAAATTTTCAAGTTCATAAAAAAAAATTTAGAAAAAATTGTGAAATTTTCGAAGATTATAATTTTTCGATATTTTTGAAAATTTTCATACATATGATGATGTGTACTGATAAGGTCCATGGTGGTAGTGTCATGGTGGTATAATATGTTATCCCCTATCCTAGGGATAACTAAGGAGATCATGTATTTGGGCCCATAGGTCCTAGACATGGAGTGTCGAGAGCCAGATGACTTGAGCATGGCCCTGGAGGGCCCATCTCTTCTTCAGTACAACCCATCTATCAACAACATCAACATCCATCCCACCAGCCTGGTCCTGATGTAGCAGTAAGTCTTTCTCCATGAGTTAATGAGTTCGGGTATCATGGTATGTGTCACTTTGATTATTTAAGCACTTATGTATGTTGCTTTAAATTCTCCCTCATTTCATAACGTTTTCTTGGAAATTATGCTCTTTAATTTGTTCATACTTGGGAAAGTGACATAATTCCATAGTAAGTTGATTACCCTTTAGGATGAGTTTCCAATAGGTGGGTCTATGAAAGGTCATCGTCCATTCCCTCCATACTTACCCCTTTCCCTCATTATTCCTATCATATCCCCCACCTTGGTTCGAGCATTGGGTTTTCCACTCTAGGAAGGTTTGTACCTTGCCTTGTGGGAAGAAGGGGCTAAAGGCACATAGGGTAAAAGTAGCTGGCAAGAGTTAAAATACAAAATGAAACCTTTGAGATGCTTCATCCAGGATTCTCGAGAAAGCAATAAAAAGATTCTCAGTAAGAAAAGGGGACCCATGAGATAAATTGAAACTCAAGGTACTAGTTAGTGGATGGGAGGTCTCATCATGAGCTAACCTATTAGGTCCATCGGCATGTAGCGGTATGACACTACCATCTATCTGGTCACCAAGACATGGTAGTGGCTCTTGGTGTCATATCCAATACAAAGGGGGTCTCATCACGATCCAGCCTTGTGGGTAACGTTGTCACCTCTGATCATCAAGACAAGACAATGTCCCCTAGATTTTCCCTTGAAAAGAAAAAAGACCAAAAGAAATAAGACTAAGAATAAAATGCATTGAATGGGCTAGGAAAATATGGCATCCATGATAAGGTGCATCTCGCCCTCTACAAAGGCACCCACAGACAAGACCTACATTTCCCTGTTATCACTACACCCTCTGCCGAAACATTTCCCCTACGCCACTTCACACACACTTACATGAACTAGATTGGTTCTCACCTGGGAAACACCCCAAACTTGAGGATTATCCCAATAGGACATCCTGAGACCTTCTCCAAACCTGACTTGTTAAATTTCATAACGTATTTGAGCATTTGTCTGGGTAAAGGGGGGTTTGATGCACATGTTTGGTTACTTTGATTATTATATATGATTGACATTGCTATGTGTTGGTATTATGACTGTCGTTACACCAAAACCCGCAGGTGATTGGTAAACTCACCACTACTAGATTTCAAGGATCCACGAGAGGCGATTAGTCCCTTGTCGTGATACACAGGGGAGCACTGAATACTTGCATTTTTGTGCAACAATATCCCCCTCAGTGCGAGCCGAGTGTGTATAGAACTCATGACCTCTAGCTATGATACCATTTGTTGGTAGTACGATTGTCATTACACCAAAACCTACAGGTGATTGGTAAACTCACCACCACCAAATTTCAAGGATCCATGAGAGGCGATTAGTCCCTTGTCACGATACACCAGGGAGCACTTGCTACTTGCAATTTCGTGCAACACTATGATCTATGTGTCTTATGAGCCCATGGAGGGAGTTCTTGTTGTTTTTTCAGGACTTCCCGGTGGACAGGTACATATGGGGGAATGATTAGGTCGGACCTCCATGGGGCTGAAATTCCAACAGATGGTTGTTGTGACCCCACCAAGGGGAAAGAGAAACCAGAGGCTTGCACCAAGAAGAAAGAAGGATTTTGCAACAGGGACACTCTGGGATACCTAGGCCCAGGGGGGCTTTTCCTTTCCACCTGGACATTGACCCTTGAGAGCACATGATGTCATCATTTTGACCTTGACGTCATCCAAAGTTAGGGTTTTCATTCATGATGAGAAGTTGTGTGCTAGTTGGCATGTGTGGAAGCATTCAAGGTCTTTGGAGGCCAAACGTTCTGCACTTGAGGCCTAGCGTTCCACCTTAGGGGCATAACGTCACCCTAGAAGAGCATGACATCACCCTTGAAGATTAAATTAGGTTTTAATTAATGACATTTTTGTAAAAAACTAGATTTTAAATGTAATTTAACCATGTCAGATTTTTTATGACCTAACTGTAATTAAAGGTCATTGATATTGTATAAATAAGAGAGAAAACTCTCATTTTTATCATCATCTCTCATCACACAATTGTGTGGTCTGAAATTTGGCCCTCTTTAAGGGTTATTGGCTGAAACTAAGTGGTGCGCAACTTCTTGTAGAGGAAAATCTTGGTGTATTTTGGCATTTTTTCATTGTGGAGGATCTTCAACTAGGGTTTGGATTGATTATTCTTGGTGAAGTAAGTAGAAAATATGCAATTTTTTTATGTTAAATGCTTGTGGTAAATTTTACTTGGTTTAAGTTAAATATTATGAAATTGCTTGCTAAAAACCCTAGGAGAGAAACATAAGTTATTATATTTTTCTCTATAGTCTTCCACTTGTTGAATTTCTCGAAATTACATCTTGTTTAGAAGTAGATACTAAATCCGTAATTACTATCACTTTAGTATCCCTACTCTAATTACCTATTGCATATATACTTCCAAATTGTCCAAGAAAATAGAAACTGTTAGGTCCTAAGTCTTCTTAATTTCTAGCCGATTTTCTCTTAAGGAATTGGGTGTTTGAGGCCTTGGGTTACCAACACCTCCTCCATTTATTCCATGTACTTTGGATAAGCACTATCATTTCTATTTTACTCTAAGATTTTTTGCTTCTATTGTTGACTCTGTATACCCTAAAGGCACTAGCTTACTTACCTTGGTGATTGATTTCCTCAAACAACTCTCAAACAACCTTCCTTGAAACTTTTACTAATTCTTACTAGCCTTAAACTAGACTAACTCCCTAACTAAATTGTTGTTGTTGCAAAAGATTGCTAAAGCCATATTACATCAGAAAATTCATCTTAAAAATTGACATTAAAAGCTGGTTAGACATTGCCAACTTTTCTTTTGATAAGTTTCTATCATTCTGTCAAATTAGACCTATATTCTCTTGTCGTTTCTAAGTATTTTGAAGCATAATTATTTTGGTTGTTACCAGACATTCATTGTTGTTATAGATAATTATTTTTGTTGTATTATTACATCAACTTACTTATTTCTTAAACATGTATGGTTTTATGAAGCATTAACATCATATGGTACCTTGAATTTGCATTCTTTTTCTATTGTTGTCTTGCTCTGGGCAGGTACACCTCATTTATCTTTTGCTTCATTTGTATAAGACATAAAGAACCTTTGAAATTGAGTGACTTGTGAGAGGGGTGAACTTTCTTAACTTAGCCTTCTCAAACCCTCAGGTCACTGGGGGCGTCTCCCCTTGGGTACATTTATATACTCCTAAATAGAAAGGGGTTTACTATTATGGTGACAATGATAGGTCACTCCTTGTTACATAAATCGTGTTTCCACTTGCCTAGGGATTTGGGTGAGTACAGATTGTTGTTAGAAAAATAGGACCGCGGAGCAATAAAATAAAACAAATGCAGAAACAAAACACAGAAGACACACAATACAAGAGAGACATAGATTTACGTGGTTCATCCAGTGTGGGCTACGTCCACCAGAGAAATTGCCAGGTCCTTCCTTTATTATTATCCAGCAAATGAAGGGATACGACCTACAACAAAACCTGCTGTAACTTCCTCTTCTTTCTCTCACAGTCTCCTCTCTTAGATTACAACATTCACCCTCATCCTTAGCCGCAATACATTTCCCTCATAAAAGAGGGTTGCCTTCTACGGAAAAAAACCCTAACATAATCTCTACCGTTAGATCTATGACCTTATAATGAACAATCCAGATTTACAATGAAATTACAATATACTTTTACAAGGCAATTTTTGCTTCGGGGGCTTCGCCCCCGAACCCCCATCAGGGGACGCTACCCCCAAACCCCCGCTTTCCCCTAGACCCCCCAATCAGGGGGATAGGCCCCCCGGACCCCGCAGAGGGGGTATCCCCCCTCTGCACTCCC
>ML780129.1:689921-711734 GCA_009831015.1 Picea engelmannii | reverse complement strand
CTAGGGCAAAAAACCCTAACATAATCTCTACCGTTAGATCTGCGACCTTATAATGAACGGTCCAGATTTACAATTAAATTACAATATACTTTTACAAGGCAATTTTTTCTTCGGGGGCTTCGCCCCCGAACCCCCGCTGGGGGCCCGCTTGCCCCCAGACCCCCCAGTCGGGGGGATAGGCCCCCTGGACCCCGCAGAGGGGGTACCCCCCCTCTATACTCCCCCGCGTGGAAGAGTGTACATACTTCTGGGGTGTAAATACTTCATGGGGTATAAACACGGCTGAAAGCAATGACATCTAAATCAGGAAGATAATCAGGCTCCACAACCAACAATTGTGCAATAAAATTTTGGCACTATTGTCGGGGAACACTGAGTTAATTTTCCTAAACGACACTTTTTTTTCAGTAATCCTTTCCCTCGGGACATTTATCTTACAAATATTACCTGGCCAATCCATTCAGCGTGATCCCCTCATCCTTTTAATAATATTAAGAATATTATTCGATGACTCCACCAATAACGACTCATAGTAGACACCAGTATACACCTTATTATCCTTTGATTCATGTCGTCCCTATAACCTCTCCCAAATGGTCCCTCGAAGAAATTTTTATCCCTTTAGACTTGTCCAATATCCAAGGAGGATTACATAATCTCCCAAAGGATGTCGATTCTTGGATACCCAAATTCTCGAGAGAGGTAGGGGCTTATGGCAACACACATTGGACTAAATTTTGTGAGAGTTATGAGTTCCATCAATCTGGGAAAGAACATCCTGACACATTTATGAGACTTTTTTTGTCCTCACTCATTGGGAATGTGAGAGAATGGAGTAATGCACTCCCAAGTAGAATCCTAACAACCTATGAAGATTTAGAACAAGTTTTCTTGAAAATATGGGGTGTGGTGGAAAATATGGCTTCCCTTTATTCCCAATACCTAAAAATTTGCAAACAAAATGATGGAGATGTTATGGAATTTAATGATAGGTTCAACACCCTAATTGGACGAACTAAGCCCAACTTTCAACAAGAGAGCACTGATCTCCAACACTATTTAAACTCCTTTGAAGGAGAATTACAATTTTCCCTCTAGAATCAATTTCCTACAAGCCTCGGGGAAGCATAAGATGTTGCTTTCTGGATTGAAGAAAATCTTAGGTTCAGCAATTCCATTCATCGGGTCAATATTTTGAACAAATATGGCATCTTAGGGTTCATTGAGAAAACATGGAAGAACATGACATTCCAGAAATTCTAGAGGTAGAACCAAATACTTTCCCTAGAAAATGGAGCACCGATTTTCCAAACATGGAAGATGCCTCTTTATTTTCACAAAGACATGAGCCCCCTAAGGATTTGAATACTCCTCAAGATACTTTTGAATATATTGATGTTGAATAATTTGAATACCTACCTTCACAAATCACCGAGGGAGATGACCATGAAGAAGAATCCCCTGTTATATTTCATGTTGGGAGCATGGGAACGAAATATGGTGAACTCACACCTTTTTATGTTACCCTATAGATCAATGATTCCCTTCTCTGTAATTGTGTTCTTGAGCCAGATACTCCTAGAAACATTATGAATGAAATGGTTATGCACCAAATATGTCTCGATATATCAAAACCAAATACACAAGGTGATCTTACAGGAGGTATTATCAAATACCTGAGTGTTTCCTTCCATGCTTGCCTTGATGTCTCCTTCAAGATCAATGTAATGGTTATAAACACATTAAGTAGTTGGGGAATTCTACTCTACAAATACTTGATAGTACAACTAGTTGGGAGCTTCCAAGACCAAGGGTCCAAAGCTATTATACCCCATCCCGAAGGAGGATTTTTTTCCCTTCACAAGGAACCTGTCACGAGATGCCTCATTGAAACTATCGAAGAATCCAATGATCAACTCATCTGCGTGAATAATGGGGTGGAAAGTTGGTTTGTCCAAGGACGAAACTTCAAGAATGAACTAGGTAACACACCTGGAGGAATATGGACCTTAGAATTTGATGGTTCTCATTCGGGTTCTGGTTTAGGGGAAGGCATTATCCTAACTATCCCATCTAAGGAAACTTTATACTACTCCTATAGAATCTAATATCATTGCACAAACAACGTTGTTGAATACGAGGCTTTCAATTTAGGTCTTAACCTAACAATTGATAAGGGTATCACACACTTGAGAGTTATAGGAGATTTTGACCTAATAGTATCACAAGTTTTGTTAAAATTTTCCATAAAGAATGAGAGACTAAAAAGGTACCGAGACTTTGCAAGATCTGTTGTAAAAGCCTTTGAAGTAGTGTTATCACAATATTTGCCTCACCCTATGAAATCTTGCATAGAAGCCCTTTTTCCATTTCCCTATGCAGACTTTTCATCCCTTTTTACAAATCCCAGAGATAAAAATACAATTTTTTCCACATATACACACCTTGCCTACTATACAACACGTGTATATGACGGTTGCACCATTATATCCCACGTACATCGGGAAATGTGCACATAATTGCAAAATGGTGTTGGGTTTCCATGTCATGGTGGGAGATCAATGATCCTTGGCCTTCCATATACTGGAAATGTTCTGACTCGGCCCTTCAGTTCCATTTGAAGGCTATAAATGGGCCAATTATGAGCTATGGAAAAGAGGAGAAAGAATTCAACTTTGAGAGAAAAGTTACTCTGGAGGAATTATTCACTTCACATTGAGTCTCCATCCCTTTTTTCCTTTAAGTCTGAACATAGTGTTCAACCCCCAAGATCTTCCCTTATTGAGTGAGAACTCCATTGCCTCTCTTACATGAGCTTGCCTTTGGTGGAGGATTGAAGTGGTGGAGGCCCAGCTGGAAGGAACTTAGTTTCTCGGTTCTGAACCATGCTGACATGGAAGTCTGTAACATATTCACTTATGTTGATCATATCTTAATAGAAATACTATTTTCCCATCCAATTGATATCTTGCAAATATTTGATTTATTATTCCATGGGCGTATTTGTTATGAACGTTAATGGATTATGATATTGAATGTGGTAACATCATATAATATCACCATATGCTTTCTTTGATTGGTTCTTGAGGACAAGTTGCAGGTATATTTTTTTGGGTCAAGTGATCAACGGTGGACTTCATTGAACGTCTGGATGAGGTAGGAATTTTATATTGTCTTGCTAGAATATTTGTTTATATAGCATACTTGACAATAGAGTTGATTTTTGCAGTCATTTCCGTCTGTTGTGGTTTGCCCCTAGCCATAGACGTGTTTTCCTCGTAACATAATTGGTGACCATACTAGGGACACTTTGTATCGTCGAGGAATATACAATATCCTCTGTCGTTGTTGAACTCACGAAGAAGCTAAGTCAGTTCTAAATGATTTCTAGAGTGGGGCTTGTGGTGGTCATCTATCCGGGCTTGCGACAGCCCAAAAAATTATGCGAGTCGGTTATTTCTGGCCATCTATATTTAAATATTGTGTTGAATCGATTAAGAAGTGTCACCCCTACCAGGTGTTCACTCAGAAAATTCACTCACATCCAACCCCTCTTCACCCAGACATCACCGTTGGTCCCGTCACCAAGTGGGAGGTGGACTTTGTGGATTGCAACCCAACTTCGAATGGGGGGCATCAACACGTTATCGTGGTCATAGACTACTTTACTAAGTGGTTTGAGGCCATGACTATAGTTAAATCCGATGGGAATATTGTTGCCTTCTTTGTATTCAATCAAATTATCGCCAGATTCGGTATCCCGAGTGAGATTGTCATTGATCATGGCAGTCACTTTCAGAACGAAATGATGGAAGAGATAGCATCCAAGATGGGGTTTAAGAATGGCCATTCTTCCCCTTACTACCCCTAGGAAAATGGACAGGTAGAGGCCATCAATAACTCTCTCAAGACCATTTTTCATGAAATTGTCAGCCAGAGTAAATCTGACTGGCATATTATGCTATATCCCGCACTCTGGGCATACTGAACCTCAGTCAAGACTACCACTGTATTTTCTCCTTTCCAGCTAGTACATGGTGTTGATTCCATATTACCTATTGAATTCTAAATCCCTTCTCTTAAGTTGGAAATCGTGAAATCGTGCTCCTCCTTGACACTTCTGATCTCGAGCGACGCCTCGTACACCTGGAGAGTCTTGATGAGTAGCGTTGAGACACCTCTATGACTATCGAGGCGAACAAAAGACGTGTCAATGTCTAGTATGATAAGTTTGTATGTCCTCGGTTATACGATGAGGGTGACTTGGTCCTTTTATATGATCAAGCCAAAGAACCGCTAGGGGCAGGCAAGTTCAAACCCATGTGGCACGGTCCCTATATCATGTGACGTGTCTTAGAAAAAGGATCCTATGAGTTAGAAGATTATGAAGGGAATATGTTGGCCAAGTCCAAGAATGGGATCTACTTGAAAAGATATTACACTTGACCCCCAAGCTTGTGTGTCACTCTTTGTATACTAATGTAATTTAGTGTATATATATTTCCCTTTCTTTTTCGTCTTCAGCTTGCTAATCAAGTTTTCCCTTGGTTGGCAAATGTCGACGTAGTATTCAGTCTACTTAGGATTCATAGACAGAGCCAGTCGTCATACATAGAACTTGTCTTCCGCCACTTGGGTGGTTTACTCACACGAGGGTCTATTGGTGTCTTCAGGTGGTGTATACCTAGGGCCATCCATGAATAATGTGGAAGAATATAGCATCATTATAGAAATTTTGCGCAATGCTATTTCACATGGTATTCGTTCTTTAGAGGTTCACCTAGATTCCCAGTTAATAGTATGTCAGTTGAATGGCAGTTACTGCGTGTGTGATCCTACTTTACTACGACGATTCCTACGAGTACGTCTTTTAGAACGACAGTTTGATTTTATTACTTATCATCACATACCTAGGAGTTATAATTGTGTATCTGGTGCTTATGCTAATTTCATTTTAGATTGGCATTTGTCACATAAATAAAGAAAATAAAATCGTCTCATCAGTGTACACATTGTAATATAAGTAAAGACGAAGAACCATGTTTTATATATATATTAAAATATATTGTGTTTATAGTACAAAATTGGGGCCTACACCCTCAATACACATATACAGATGATAAATACAAGATCCACGACATATACACCTGTGGCACCACATGTGTGTCATGATAACAAACTACAACATTTGCAATATGCCGAAAGAGTCACACCCAAGCTCTTAGTAGACCAAATACTTGTTGTTGCATGGCCTCCGACAGATCCTCTACCTGAACCATCGAAATCCTATGTGTCAAACGAGACAGGTTTCCCTACACATTTTGAAGGATTCTCATTCCTTCTCCTCCCACCGCCTCATCTCCCCTATGCCTCCGATGATTTCTTGAAAACCCATCTGGCTGTCGCGAACCTACGTCTTCATCACACAAGTATCTAGTTAGTACTTAAGCATCATCCAAAAAATATTTTTTTTTTACTATACAAGAATGCAAAAAAATGAAATATTTAAAAACATTGACATACCTATGTCCCCGTAGGCGGTCCATGGTAGTACTGGCATGTCAGAGTCCCCTCTAAAGTCAATCCCTGCATAGGGGTAGTCATCCATAGCAATGACCTGTCGCCTCCACTAGTAAAAGAAATCATCGTTGTAGGGTGTGGGCACCCTACCTCCCCCCTTGTCATCTCATTACCTCGGTCCACCGTGCCATGGATGGATCACGAAGTCCTCTGGGAATGATATTGACTCTAGGTCCCAAACCTAGAACCTGCTCAAAGAAAAATCTACACAAGATAGAGGAAAACCCGAAGTTCCTCGTGTCACCATGTTTGCACTCTGTCCACTGGATATTCATATTAGCCATTAGTGAGGTGCACCAATTGTACATCGTGGGTCTCAAACACTCTACAGAATAGAACATGAGTGACCTCTCGATTCCTAGTGCAACGAGGCCAATCCTGTGATCCTGGTCAAAATGAGGACAATAATCTTGAGGTTGTGATTGTTTATTGTTCGGATGGGGATTTGACTCCCGAACTTCTCGGTCCCTGCTACACAGTGAGCGTCTATGTACTCCTCTATATTCATACCTCTCCCAGCGCCCTTGACTTTGAGGTTCACCACCTCACCCCGACGCAATAACCCAGTCAAAAAGTAGATATCCTCGACTTCAATCCTCGATGGTTTCCCATCGAGATTGAATCTCTCACTGTCAAGATCCCAGTAATCCACGAGCAACTCAAACAACCTCACCTGGGAGCTCATCCATTTGAGTGCCCAAAATTTGTACAACCCACATATTTTCAAGTCCATTTGGGCCCCCGTCTCTCTTTCCATAGCAACATCTACCTCCTCATGTTCCCTTTCCCTCCATTCTAGCACCATCTTGCGAGAGACACATCAATTTTTGAGTTAGCAACCATCAAAAACCTTGTTTATGGCCTTGTATGCAGGCTGCAACATTCATAGTTGCATATAGAGTTAAGTACACACGGTTTGTATTTTACATAGTCACGTATAACCTCGTGTATATGCGATCGGATGAGTGATAGCCCACGTACACCGAAATAATCAATTTGTGCCTTAATTAACTCAAATTTTGAAACCTAAATTAAAAATGTAATGCACTAGAAAGGAAGAAGAGGGGAAGAAGAATTACCTAGTCCAAATGGTATTTTATTTCGCCACCCGACGCTCCCACAATCACCAGTTGAAGATCAGAGGTAATTTGGTCCAATTTTCACTATTTGGGTAAAAAGTCAAAATGACATAGTAAATTTTGGTTTTGTTACTATTTATAGCAGTTTTTACCCACTTTCTATAGTTTTGAATCGTTTTTTCTCCTAATGGACTAATACAGCAGTGGATTGAGTTGGTTTTTGTAGTTTTCACCAGGGATTCCTGCAGATTTTAGCGTTATGTTGACTGTTCGTAACCACGGACAGGTATTTTCACTATCCAGCATATAGGATAGGTATCCATCCCATCATGCACATCTGAATTGTCCTATAACTGTCATTCATATGCCTTTGGTACGAACCCATTTGTTGTGACATAGAACCTTCCATATTCTATAAGATGTGTCGTTATCAATTGGTAGAGACTTACCAAACATGGGTACCCTAGTTAGATCCTTTGCTCCATTTGGTGCCCATGCCGAGATTTTTTCCGTAGGACTAGGAGTCCCCTATAGCTAATACATGACTTTATGTTGAGCCTCATTTCTCACTCATAAACATGCTGACCTATACCTAGAGGAATCCCAACCAATTTTGATTTAAGCTCTTTTTTGACTTGTTTTCAAAAATACAAAATATTGTCAAGTGAACTTGTCTCTTTCACACTCGTAAATTGGATTTGAAAGGATGTCTATTTGGTACAAGTTTATCCCCTTTTCACACCAAGTAAACTAAGATTATGAAAAAGGACATTTTTTGGCGTCAAGTTGTGATTGCATCTCATGCCCTTTCTTGTAGTATTGAGCCTATAGTCGATTCTCACTTTGCGTTATAAACTGTTTGCCTCAACAGTTTTGCATCATCAACCAAGAAAAGCCTCATTTATATCCTTCACAATTTGACACCCTATACCTAGGAGGGAACATTCCCCCGAGTGTCCATCTCCCACATGCATATCCTTGCATTGAGCATAGGTATGTTCCACTGTTGGAACTAGTTTTTCTTACTTGCGACACTCGTTTCCTCCTCTGTATCATAGCATTCATTTGACTATGAAAAAACAAAAAAAGACGGGAGGAAAGGGAGTATTATCTTATATTGGCAGCAGTCGTGTCACCTTTGAACATAACACAAAGTTATTGATTCCACTTATCATCATAATTTTGGGTTTAGCATGGCCTTAGGAAGTTGATCTCATTACAAAGAGTTTTCTCCACCGACTGGTTACTCTTCAGGTCCCTATGGAGAATTTCATTGATGGCTCTTGCATCTCATGGTTTCATCATTCAGACTATGTTTCCATATTCTTCCATATCTCTCATGCTCTTGTTCAAAGGAAGTCTATCAACCTGTGTCAGCCATTTCTCAGAACTCTTGACTTTGTATGTCGGCCATACGTTCAATTTGTCTCAAAATCACATGATGATGTAGTCCTATCACGCACCCTAGTCCTACTTTCCTCATCGGTAGGTAACCTTGAACCCAATAGTCGACATCTCATCATTGGTCATCGAATGGGTGGTTTCCCTTGTGTTTGATGGCAAGACATCTATTCACACATTAAGATTCGTGCATTGTCTTGGATGCCATTAGCCTTATTGGTGGTTTCCTCTCCTTTGTCAGCAGTTTTCCTTATTGGTTGTTATTCAGAGGGTGTTTTTCATGTACCAATTGTACTTGGCACATGGGAAAGACACATAGGTTTGTTGGTTCATGAACATGTTCTTCATTTGAATTCCTCCAAATCATGAATCTCTTGCTTTGTACCTCATGTTGAATGATGAGAGATGCGTTAATGCTCTCCTTTCAGCGGGTCTCCTTCCATTGAATTCAGCTCATCTATTCTGGAAACGAGACCTAGATTCCTATGAGTACCTTGAGCCTTGCAATCATTAGTGGAAGTTTCTCTCACCATCGACTATTGGGAATACATCAATGTCTCTTGATCGATGGATTCTTCAAGTGTTCGACTCTGACTCCTTTATTCACACTTGTAAGAATGTACTCGGTTCCTTGATACCTACTTTCATTATCAGTAGATTGTCTCACGTTTGTTAATGATATACCTCAATGACTGGTAATCAAACGATGTCTCATTGTGTTCGACCTCAACTCCTTTATTCACATGATGTAGATTTTCACCTTTGGCGGATTGTGTAGAAGACTTGAAGACATCAGTATGTGGCCACATCTTTCCTGAGATGTTGCTTCCTTTGCATTGGACCAGTACCCATATGACTTCAGTGATCATGGGAGATCAAATCGTACTCCATTATATACAGATATCTTCAGATTGATTTTGATACTGGTTCTACTGGGCCTTTTGTGTGACTATGACAACCTTTGGCATGTAACCGCATTTTTATTATCCTATTCATGGCCACAGACAGTTGCTTGGTATATTTTCACATGGATCTGTAGTATAATTCAAATTGGCAATCATGTATGCAAAGTCATTGCAGAATTTAATGAGAAACTAGTTCTTCCAGCTGGTTCCCCATCACTCCACTTATGGGTTTTTATAATGTATTTCAGCCATCACAGATAATCCTCTAACCTCACACATTGGGGGGCATTTGTTATAGCAATATTTTCCTCACCCTATGCAATCTTGCACAGAAGGTCATTTTCCATTTCCCTATGCATACTTTTCATCCCTTTTTGCAAATCCCAGAGATAAAAATAAAAAAAATTCCACATATACGCACCTTGCCTACTATACAACATGCGTATATGCAGGTTGCACCACTATAGCCCGTGTGGACCAGGAAATGTGCCCGAAATTGCAAAATGGTGTCAAGTTTCCATGTAATGACAGGAGATCAATGATCCTTGGCCTTCCAAATACTAGAAAAGTTCCGACTCAACCCTTCAGTTCCATTTGAAGGCTATACATGGGCCAATTCTGAGCTATGGAAAAGAGGAGAAATAATTCAACTTTGAGAGAAAAGTTACTCTGGAGGAATTATTCACTTCATATTGAGTCTACATCCCGTTGTCCTTTAAGTCTGAAAATAGTGTTCAACCCCCAAGCTCTTCCCTTATTGAGTGATAACTCCATTGTCTCTCTTACATGAGCTTTTCTTTGGTGGAGGATTGAAGTGGTGGAGGCCCAGCTAGAAGGAGCTTAGTTTCTCTGAAAGGGGGTCTCATCACAAGAAAAACTTCTCATTTTCATGAAATCCTTGTGGGTAACATTGTCACCTCTGGTCACCACTCTAGGACAATGTCCCCCATAATTTCCCTTGAAAATAAAAAATAGCAAAAGCAATAAGACTAAGAATTAAATGCATTGAGTTGGCTAGAAAAAAATGGCATCCATTATAAGGTGAAACTCTCCCTCTACAAAGGCACCCACAGGAACTACCCACATTTCCTTGTTATCACTGCACCCTCTACCGAAACATTTCCCCTATTCCACTTTACACACACTTACATGACCTAGATTGGTTCTCACCCGAGAATCACCCCAAACTTAAGGAGGATTATCCCAATAGGACATCCTGAGACCTTATCCAAACTTGACTTGTTAAACTGCATAACATCTTTGAGAATTTGTCTGGGTAAAGAGGGGTTTGATGCACATGTTTGGGTAATTTGATTATTAGATATGATTTACATTTATATGATCCCTGTGACTTATGAGCCATTGGAGGGTGTACTTGTTGTTAATGCAGGACTTTTCCCAGTGGACAGGTACATATGGGGGAATGATTAGGTCATATCTCCATGGGGATGAAATCCCAACAGATGGATGTTGTGACCCCACCAAGGGGAAAGAGAAACCATAGTCTTGAACCAAGAAGAAATAAGGACATTGCACCAGGGACACTCTGGCAGACCTAGACCCAGGGGGGTTTTTCCTTTCCACCTGGACATTGACCTTCGAGAGAACATGATGTCATCATTTTGACCTTGACGTCATCTAGATTTTGTTTTGCATTCATGATGAGCAGTTGTGTGCTATTGACACGTGTGGAAACATTCAAGTCCTTTGGAGGACAAATGTTATGCACTTGAGGCCTAGCGTTCTACCTTAAGGGCCTAACGTAACCCTAGAAGGGCATGACGTCACCCTTGAAGATGAAATTAGGGTTTAATTAATGACATTTTTGTAAAACACTGGATTTTAAATGTAATTTGGCCATGTCGGCATTTTTATGACCTAACTGTAATTAAAGGTCATTGATATTGTATAAATAAGAGAGAAAAATCTCATTTTTATCATCATCTCTCATCACACAAGTGTGTGGTCTAACATTCGACCCTCTTTAAGGGATATTGGCTGAAACTAAGTGGTGCATAACTTCTTGGAGAGTCAAATCTTGGTGTATTTTGGCATTTTTTCATTGTGGAGGATCTTCAACTAGGGTTTGGCTTGATTATTCTTGGTGAAGTAAGTATAAAATATGCAATTTGTTTATGTTAAATGCTTGTGATAAATTTTACTTGGTTCATGTTAAAGATTATGAAATTTCTTGCTCAAAACCCTAGGAGAGAAACATATTTTATTGTCTTTTTCTCTATAGTCTTCCACTTGTTGAATTTCTCAAAAGTACATCTTGTTTAGAAGTAGCTATTGAAGCCCTACATAAGATCACTTTAGTATCCATACTCTAATTTCCTATTGCATATATACTTCCAAATTGTCCAAGAAAAGAGAAATTGCTAGGGACTAAGTCTTCTTACTTTCTATCTGATTTTCTCTTAAGGACTTGGGTGTTTGAGGCCTTGGGTTACCAACACCTCCTCCATCCATTACATTTCCTTTAGATAAGCACTATCATATATATTTTACTCTAATATCTGTTTCTTCTATTGTTGAATCCATATACCCTAAAGGCACTATTTTACTTACCTTGGTGATTGATTTTCTCAAACAACCTTCCTTGAAACTTTTACTAACTCTTACTAACCTTAAACTAGACTAACTCCCTAACTAAATTATTGTTGTTACAAAATATTGCTACATCCATATTACAACAACAAATTCATCTTAAAAAGTGACATTAAAAGCTGGTTAGACATTGCCAACTTTGCTTTTGACATGTTCCTATCATTTTGTCAAATTAGACCTATATTCTCTTATCGTTTCTAAGAATTTTGAATCATAATTATTGTGGTTGTTACAAAACATTCATTTATGTTATAGATAATTACTTTTTCTGCAGTATTACAACAACTTTCTTATTTATTAAATGTTTATGAACCATTAACATCATATGGTACCTTGAATTTGCATGTTTTTCTATTGTTGTCTTGTTCTAGGAAGGTACACCTCATTTGTCTTTTGCTTCATCTCTATAAGACACAAAGAAACTTTGAAATTGAGTGACTTGTGAGAGGGGGGAACTTTATTTCCTTAGCCTTTTCAAACCCTCAGGTCACTGAGGACATCTCCCCTGGGGTACATTTATATACTCCTAAATAGAAAGCGGTTTCCTATTAAGGTGATAGTGATGGGTCACTCCTTGTTACGCAAATATTGTTTCCACTTTCCTAGGTATTTGGGAGAGTACATATTGTGTGATAAAAGAAGACAAGGGTCATATAATGTATTTTAATGAATCAACACATGATATTGCATTTGATTTTGTAATTGACGGCCCAGATTCCTCCTAGATTTGGTCAAAAACTTCTAATTTTTCGAGTTTGACAAAATTCTATGAAGAACAAACTTTCCATAGATTGTAGATGAAGAAAATCATAGATCATCAATGGAGTGATTGGAGTTCAATGAAATTCTATGAAAAATATACTTTTGATATATTTATGATGAAGAAAATTGTTGATCATTGATGGATCGATCGGAGTTCAATGAAATTCTATGAAAAATAGACTTTTCATAGATCATTGATGAAGAAAATTGCTAATCGTTGATGGAGAGATAAGAGTTCAACTAATTTCTATAAAAAAAACTTTTTGTATATCACCGATGAAAAAATCATTGATTTTCGATGGAGCGATCGGAGTTCAGCAAAATTCTATGAAGAACGGAATTTTCGTAGATCGCCAAAGAAGGAAATTGTTGATCGTCAATGGAGAAATTGGAGTTGAGAAAAATTATATGAAGTATGGACTTTTTCATATATCATCGATCGTCAATGCAGAGATCAGAGTTCGATGAAATTATGCGAAGTTCATAAATTCTTATAGATTTTCGATGAAGGGAATTAGTGATCGCTAATGGAGCGATCAGAGTTTAGAGAAATTCCATGAAGTATGGACCTTTTTATAGGTCATCGATGGAGCTATCAGAGTTCATAGAAATTTTTCAAAGTAGGGTCTTTTTCATAATTTTCCAATCAATGATACAAAGGAATATTTTTATCCCCAATACAAAATAATTTTCCAATCACTGATGCAAAGGAATTCACCGATTGTCAAAGCAAAGAAAATTGTCATTCATTGATTTAAAGGAAATTGTTGGTTGCAGATGAAGGGTTTTGGGGATCATTGAAGAAGGAAAAAGGAAAGAACAGAATAGGAGAAAGAGGAGAGTAAGAGGAAGGAAGAGAAGGAGAATAATAGAAAGGAAAAGAAGAGGAGAAATATGAGGAAAGGGAAGGAGAAGATAGAAAATATTACAAAATAAGTCTAGAGCCAAAAACTTGTCTTGACCATAACATGAAAATTTCAAATCAGATTCAAATGAAATTTAAGGGGTATGTCTATATAAACAAGAGATACAAAAGTGTTAGTGAGGGCCATGGGACAATTCTTTTTTAATTTTCTGAAAAACGTAAATTAGTCACTTTTGAAGATCTGGGTTGTGCTCAGTAACTGGGGCCTAGATAAAGGTGAAATTTTTATAGGGAGTCCAAAATGTAGGCATGAATATACCCAGTTGGGATTTTGGAGAAATTCTATAGGAGTTGGAGTGGACATGATCAAACAGGGAAATATCCACTATTCTTGGGCACTCTAGGGGTATTTTTGAAATCTTCAAAGGAGGAAAAGGGACCCCAGATCACAAATCCATAAAATTTTATTTAATCGACATTTTATCTACACATCAATACAAACAACTTTTTATTGAGGGAGTTTTCCCTTGTTTTGCTCCATTTGGGAGATAGTCATTTTTGGCTAATAATTCTAGTCTGGAGAAAATGTAAAAGTGAAAAGTCATCAATTTTGTATTTATACATAATTTGACAAGAGGATTTGATTTAAAATTTTAGTGTTTTTGTGTGTTTAAATCATAAATTCTATCTACATCCAATACGAAAGTTTTTTTTAATCCAGATAGATTTTCCATTACAGAGGGTAGAAGATGGTCTTTCATCTAAACTATATTAGTAAAAATAGGGCACAAATGAGTAGAAAATGAAAACTTCAAAAGGCTATAATTTTTAACTAAAAACACAAAATGAGGCATGCATATAGTCATCGAAAATTTGATTCAAAGGGGAAATTGTCTAAAGAATCAAAATCTGGAATAGTGCATTTGTGTTTTTCTCATAAATTCAACTAAAGAATGACCTAAAATCTAATTAATGAAATATTTTACAATAGACTTGATTATAACAATAATTGTTAGATGCACATTTCTTGTAGAATTAGAGGTACAAGAAACTATATTTGGTTCCTATATGAGGGATAGAGATATAGAGACTTCCTAGGGATATTACAACCATGAGGAGGAGGTCATAGGTTTACATCTCAAAATGGGAAATGCGAAGACTGAGTGCAATGGATGTAAAAGCAGGGTGGAGCTAGTTGAGACTATGAGAAGCTTGTAGAAAGAAGTGCAGAGCTATAGAGAAGACAATGAAAGGATGATAAGAACTCAAGAGAATCTTCTACAAAGTCTAAATAATTTGTATAGACAACTCAATAAATATTTTGACACAAAACTAGAAGCATGTTAGGAGATTATACTTCCATGCTAAACCCAAAATAAGAGAGGAAGACATATTTAAGCTAGAAAACAAATGAAAAAGAAAACACACAGTGCACAAACATTTTACACAAATATATTAGCAGGAACATCCAAGATTGATCTAAATATTAACTTATACAGTATTAAAACATTCCTTATTTATAGGTTTTACAGTAGGAAAAACCCTAAAGAAAAGTGTCAAAAAATGGTTACATATCCACACTGATCATTGGCTACAAATCGCACAAATATCAGGATTCTGTTATAGTCGAACTCTAGTTGGATTACTATTGTACTACTAGTTGATCTTCATCCGGTCTTTAGTTGGTTTCCACATGACCTCCTATCAAACTCTTTTCAGTTGACCTCTTCGAATTGTTGTCGATTACTTCGACTTCGACTTTTCTCGGTTCATCCACCTCGACCTTCGACTTTCACTCCTGGTTGATTCACCTTGACTAGAATTTCACTGCAAACAATATAAAAACCCAACATTATTCCACTTGTTGTCTTCTTTTCTAAAACGGTAGTTTTGTGAAATTTTGTTCATAGACCTAGGGAAGTGGTGTCCATTTCCTCTCTACACCAAGAGAAATTCACAACACTCATAGACTTGGTCAAAGAGTCTGTTGTGTTTTCCAACATGTCTACTTTCTCCAGTAGCACCTTATTGTTTCCTATGATGTATCTTACAAAATTATATTGTACATAAACATGATTAGTCTTGGAATGATAAGCTAGGGTATTTTCTAGAAATATTGTTGTTTGACTATCACAACTTATCTTTATATCTCTCTATTCAAACATAATCCCTGAACATAGTCATTACATCCATACTACTTCTTTACTTCCATGAGTGGATACCATGTATTCAAATTATATTTTTGACAAGGTCATGACCAAATATCGCTTACTCATCCATTTTATTGCTCCACCAAACATCTTGAACACATATCCACTAGTCGACCTTCGTCAATCCAGATCTCCAGCCCAGTCAGAGTCAACAAATCCATGTACATATACTTTACTGTCATATCCAGGTTTCCCTTAATAGCATATCACATAGTCTTTTGTGCCACACAAATACCTAAATACTCTCTTGATAGTTGTCCAGTGCTCCTTTCTAGGTGTTGACATGTATATTCTCAACACTCCCATTACATCGGCAATGTCTGGTCGAGTGCATACCATCACATACATTAGACTACCAACAACACTTGCATAGGGGACATGTGCCTTATCCTCTATTTCTTCCTGTGTCTTTGGAAACTGTTCAACAATTAGCTTTTCTCCCATAGGAATTGACACCTTTACAAGTTTGCAATCCTGCATGTTGAAATGTTTCAAAATTGTTTCAATATACTTGTTTTGATTCAACCGAAGCTTTCTAGTTGCTTGATATTTCTTGATATCCATTCCCAAAATGAAGTCCATTGAACTAATATCCTTCATGTTGAACATGGAGGATATCTTATTCTTCACCTCCTTTATTGCATCCATGTTGTTTCTTATCACCAACATGTCTTCGACATACAATGCTACATATATGAAACGCCCACCTTCTTACTTGGAATATATGCAATGATTATATTTTCTTCTCACAAATCCAAAACTAAGGATGTATGTGTCGAAATTTTGATACCACATCCTTGTTGATTACTTTAGAACATAAAGGGATCTTTTCAATTTGAACAACAAATATTTATTTTCCCTTACTACAAATCCTTTAGGCTATTTCATGTAGATTTATTCTTCCATATCCCCATGTAGGAACGTTCTCTTCACATCCATCTATTCTATTTCCAAATAAAATGTTGTAACTAGAGACATTGGTACTATAATGGAAGTCAATTATACAATAGGGGAAAAAATCTCAGTGAAGTTGACTCCTTTGACTTGGGAATATCCTTTCACTTCCAGTCATGCTTTGAATTTCTCGACTTGACCTGTTGTGTTCATATTCTTCTTGAATACCCACTTATTTCTTACAAGCTTTATTCCACTAGGTAATTCGACTAAATCCCACGTCTCATTATTATGCAAGGATTCCATCTCTTCGAACATGGCGACCTTCTATATTCTACCCTAGGTCAAGTCAATTTCCTCCCTGGCTGACTTGGGCTCCTCTTCAGTGGTAGTTAACAAAAATGAAAAATGGAAGTCGAGAAAACTATACCTTTCAACTAGTTTTTTAACTCATTCATACCTTCTTACAACTAAGGTAGATTGTTCCACCTCTTCATCTGATTCAGTTGAAACATCTGAATCATGTTCTTCTTCATTCCTCAGTTCAAACCTCACCTTCTCTCTATTATTCTCTGTCTGAACCACTTCAGACTCAGACTTCCTTATGACTTCTCTAAAGACAACATATTGAATCTACATTTTTTTCCTTGATGCAGGATCACAGAGCTTATATTCCTTCATTCCTTCTTTATATCCAATGAAAAATACATTCTACTTCTTTCTTGTCTATCTTTATCCTATTTTCCTTGGGAATATGAAAAAATGCATCACAAACATATACTTTGAGATGTGAAAGCAAAGGATTCCTACCAAACCATACCTCATGTAGAGTCAAGTCGACTAGCGTCGACAAAGGAGACATATTCACCAAATATTTTGCAATGTCGACTACCTCTACCCAAAATTATTCTGTAATCCTAGAACCATTGAGCATGTGCCTTGCCTTGTCCATCAATGTTTTGTTCATTATTTGAGCAAATCCATTTTTATATGGGGTATATGGTGTGGTCTTTTGGTGTGCTATGCTACACTTTTTGTACAACTACTCAAAATCATTTCCATAGAATTCACCACCATTGTTAGTTCTCAACACCTTAATCTTTGTATCTGTCTGAATTTATCGAAAACCTCTGATTTCTTCCTCACAAAATATATCCATGTCTTCCTGGAAAAACCATATATGAAGGACACATAATACAATGATCCACCAAGAGAAGGCACTGAAATACGGTCAAACACATTACTATGAACGAATTCTAAAATCCCCTTTTCCTTTGTCGCTCCAGATGGGAACCTCACCTGACTTTGTTTTCCATATATACAATGTTCACAAAAATTAACTTCTAAATTTCATTTAGGAAAATCTTAGACAATACCTTTATTATGTATAGCTAGAAGTATTTTTTCTCCAATGTGTCCCATCCTCTCATGCCATAGCATGGTTAGGTTGACTTGATGAAGACTTGTCAAGTCAGTTTGAATCGACTCATCTTGAGATGAGTCGGGTTGAGTTGAAGTCAAGTTGAATTTAGGAAAAACAATGTAACTTGTTGCATCGAGTCAAGTCGACATTCCATAATAAATTTTATATGGTTCCAATCTAAACTCCTTTCTTTAAGACCATCACACCTCTGAACATTTTGCACATATCCTTCTGAAATAGAGTGTTCACTCCTGCATCACTCATCTTACTGAAAGATATTAGTTTTCTTACCAAACCCTAAGTATGTAGCACACATGGAATGTTTCTACTCCTCCCATCCTCCAGTATCATTCAGACTCTTCCTCATATGAAAATTTTGGTTGTTGAGTCATCCTCCAAGAAGACATCTCCTCCTTCATATCATTCATATTTGCATAACCATTCTATATGTGGTGTCATATGATAGGATTCTCCTAAGTTTATCAACCAAAAATATTGATCTGACTTTGTACTAGTCTATGCCATATACACATCGCCTCCTTTATATGGAGTGGTATTTCTCTCACTCAAATTCTTCTCATTTGATCCTGTACAAACTTTTGTTTCCTTTGATTTGCATTCCCTTTTATAATTCCTAGATTTACCACATTTCCAACATCTTCTCATCGACTGGACAGGGTATTTATATCTACCCTTTAACTTAGAATTTATGTTGGATAATTTGCCTTTATCTCTGTCAACCTGTTGACCTCTCACCATTAAATCATCTTTGCTTGATCCTTCCATGTTATTCCTTCTCATTTCTTTCTATAGTAGAGAGGAAACTACGTATTCTAGTGCTAATGTGGTTTAATTACTCCCTATAACCATGAATAAGCTACCCCACGAGTCTAACAAAGAACATAATAGGATAATGCATTTATCCTCCTCAGTGATTTTGATATCAAAAGAATATAATTGACTTATTATGGTATTAAATGCATTTAAATTCTTAGTTACCAAACTTCCCTCACTCATCCGCAAAAGATACAGTTTCTTTCTAAGGAATAGCTTATTTACTAGGGATTTCAACTCATACAAGCTTCCCAACTTGTCCCACAGTTTCTTGGATGAGTATTCACTTGAGACATTCAACAACACTGAATCTGCAAAACAAATTTGAATCATACTCCTTTCCCTTCTCTCAAGTTTCTCCTATTCTTCCCTCGACATACCTTTCAGAATGGTACCTGGATATATTGTTTCCAATTGTTCTCAATTTATAAGGATATCTTCAATTTTAAGCTTCCAAAGCTCAAAATTATGGCCATTGAATTTTTCGATCTCTATTTTCAAGATACTTTCCATTCTTTAAGCACACCTTTAAATATCTATAACTTATGACTCTTACTGGACCTAGGGTTTAGCTCAGATCCAAGGTTATTAAACCAATATCTAATACCACATGTTAAGAAATTATACTTCTAGATTAAACCTAACAGAAGAGAGGAAGATAGATTTAAGATAGAAAACAAATGACAAAGAAAACACACAATACACAGAGATTTTACCCTGGAAACCCAAATTGGAAAACCAACATTCCTTGATAATCTTGCTCTCTTTTTGTCTTATTCAGTTAGAATAAAAAGGCTATATGTCTAACCTTGGTCTACACCTAAGACATAATCGACATCATACCCACTTTCTTTACATAAGAACAACCATGTAGCCAATTTGGCTTACATCTACATGACCAACAATCTACTGCTAAATATTGGCAAGAACATCCAAGATTGATCTAAAGATTAACTTATACATTATTACAACATGTCGTATTTATAGGATTTATATTAGGAAAAACCCTAAAGAAAGGCACCAAAAAATGGCTACAGATCCATGCATATCATTGACTACAAACACCATGGATCTCATGATTCTATTACAGTCGACGTCCATTCAGATTACCTATCAACTACCAATCGACCTCCATTCAGTTGTCATTCGATTTCCACACAACCGCATGTCGACCTCTTTGACCTATTGTCGATTAATTTGACTTCAAATTTTCTCTGTCAATCCACCTCTACCTTCGACTTTAACTCCCATCCAGGGATGATTTTGGGGGATAAATTTCGCTCATGGGCTAATTTTCCATGGTTTTTCCAAAAACGAGATTCACTATTTTAAAAATGATTCACCCAAATTCTATAGGATAAAATTATTTTACCTTAAAAATCGCCAAAATGTTATAAAAACTATATAAAATCCTTAGAAATTTGAATATTTTTACAAAAATATCACCATTCATTTATAGTTGGCATATGAAGGATTTGTAAGATTCACCAAGATTTCTACATTTAAAAATAAATTTTCATCCTTAAAATCATCCTTGCTCCCAGTTGATCCACCTCGTCTAGACTTTCACTACAAAGAATATAACAACTTAACAAAGCCAGTGAAAGGAAAGTAGAAACATCCATATCTCATGATATGAGGGATGATCATAGAGGATATAGGAAATCAAGGAGTGTTAGTATATATCATCATCATTATTCACTAAGACACTCGACCAAAATATTACATGCACATTCAAGGTCAGAGAGAAACTGAAGTGTGTCCCATGTCAGAATAAAAAGGAGGATGCCTCAGCTAGATATTTTTCAAGGAGAGATCGGGAAGCTCAAACCACCATTATTTGATGGAGAGTGTAGGGAGGGAGAAGATGCTAAATTTTGGTTGTTGGGCATGAGGAAATATTTCTAGTTGCATGATTATTCATCAAATGTAGAAGCCAAAATTGCAATATACCATATTCAATAATACGCATCTATGTGGTGAGATTAACTCAAGCAGGTTAAGCACATTTATGAGAAGAGGATCTCATGGAGGCACTTCAAAGTGTATTTTCAAAATAAATACTTGTCAGAAAAATATTATGATAAGAAGATGCAAGAGTTCTTTGAACTCAATATTGGAAGCATGACAATGGATGAGTATGAGAGAATATTCCTTGAATTATTGAGGTATGTTGGCTTCATAAAGGATAAGAAGGTAAAAATCGAAATATTTTGAAGTGGGGTACTTTATTTTTATGGTGATAAAATTCATTTTGATGAGCCCAAGACCTTGGAAGAAGCCATAAGAAAATATATGTATCTTTATGAAGAGAGCAAAAGAAGATGAGCTTTTCAAAAGACTTGGGATGATAAGAAGAGAGGCAAGATGGATCAGAGGAAGAAAGCATTCAAACCACCATTTTTTAGGAACATCTCTTAACCATATCAGTAAGGGTAGCCAGCACAAGGTGAACATAAAATGATATATTCCTTGGGGAAAATTCCAAGACAACATCCCATAAAGTGTCGGCGATGTGAAGGAGACCACATGTACAAGGATTGTTCTCACAAGGGAGATAGGATGAGAACTATGTGTTATCCCTCAAGATGTTCCATACTATTATTGGAATGATGTCGAGGCACCTCAAGGGATAAAACTTAGGATGAGTCTTAAATCCATGCATGGAATAAGGTCAATTATGTGAAATTTGTTAAGTTTTTCTCTCCCTCTCTTTCTTAAAAATCTCGAACCTAAAACAATCTCAGCTCAGATGATAAAAAATATCAACTCCAAAAGGAATATGTCCATGATTTTTTCATACAATCAAGATTCAAATGTGGGTGAAATGGTGAATTGGAAGAAAAACAAGATAAACATACAAGGCATTCCTGAGAATGAATCTTGTAGCTTATGGAAAAAGAATAATGTGCTGATAAATTACGAATTTGGTAGTTCTAAAAAATGTATACAGATCAGTGAAAACATGATTCAAACATTTATACATCCTATTACATTCAAATACATGGAGGTACCCTCTACATATCATTTAAATGCATAAATAAATGACAAGAAATGGTCACTTTTTAAGAGGAAATCACTTATATTCCATGACCAGACATCACATAGTAACATTGAATATGGTGTCTAATATGTTGTTTGATCTTTTTATGACAAAAATCCAAAATGGGAGAGGTGACTTTACAAGAACATAGACACAATAAGAAGGGGAATTACAGACTGAAACATAATGCAAGGGATGAATCTCTTG
>ML780129.1:620242-684943 GCA_009831015.1 Picea engelmannii | reverse complement strand
AGAAATTCTATAGGAGTTGGAGTGGACATGATCAAACAGGGAAATATCCACTATTCTTGGGCACTCTAGGGGTATTTTTGAAATCTTCAAAGGAGGAAAAGGGACCCCAGATCACAAATCCATAAAATTTTATTTAATCGACATTTTATCTACACATCAATACAAACAACTTTTTATTGAGGGAGTTTTCCCTTGTTTTGCTCCATTTGGGAGATAGTCATTTTTGGCTAATAATTCTAGTCTGGAGAAAATGTAAAAGTGAAAAGTCATCAATTTTGTATTTATACATAATTTGACAAGAGGATTTGATTTAAAATTTTAGTGTTTTTGTGTGTTTAAATCATAAATTCTATCTACATCCAATACGAAAGTTTTTTTTAATCCAGATAGATTTTCCATTACAGAGGGTAGAAGATGGTCTTTCATCTAAACTATATTAGTAAAAATAGGGCACAAATGAGTAGAAAATGAAAACTTCAAAAGGCTATAATTTTTAACTAAAAACACAAAATGAGGCATGCATATAGTCATCGAAAATTTGATTCAAAGGGGAAATTGTCTAAAGAATCAAAATCTGGAATAGTGCATTTGTGTTTTTCTCATAAATTCAACTAAAGAATGACCTAAAATCTAATTAATGAAATATTTTACAATAGACTTGATTATAACAATAATTGTTAGATGCACATTTCTTGTAGAATTAGAGGTACAAGAAACTATATTTGGTTCCTATATGAGGGATAGAGATATAGAGACTTCCTAGGGATATTACAACCATGAGGAGGAGGTCATAGGTTTACATCTCAAAATGGGAAATGCGAAGACTGAGTGCAATGGATGTAAAAGCAGGGTGGAGCTAGTTGAGACTATGAGAAGCTTGTAGAAAGAAGTGCAGAGCTATAGAGAAGACAATGAAAGGATGATAAGAACTCAAGAGAATCTTCTACAAAGTCTAAATAATTTGTATAGACAACTCAATAAATATTTTGACACAAAACTAGAAGCATGTTAGGAGATTATACTTCCATGCTAAACCCAAAATAAGAGAGGAAGACATATTTAAGCTAGAAAACAAATGAAAAAGAAAACACACAGTGCACAAACATTTTACACAAATATATTAGCAGGAACATCCAAGATTGATCTAAATATTAACTTATACAGTATTAAAACATTCCTTATTTATAGGTTTTACAGTAGGAAAAACCCTAAAGAAAAGTGTCAAAAAATGGTTACATATCCACACTGATCATTGGCTACAAATCGCACAAATATCAGGATTCTGTTATAGTCGAACTCTAGTTGGATTACTATTGTACTACTAGTTGATCTTCATCCGGTCTTTAGTTGGTTTCCACATGACCTCCTATCAAACTCTTTTCAGTTGACCTCTTCGAATTGTTGTCGATTACTTCGACTTCGACTTTTCTCGGTTCATCCACCTCGACCTTCGACTTTCACTCCTGGTTGATTCACCTTGACTAGAATTTCACTGCAAACAATATAAAAACCCAACATTATTCCACTTGTTGTCTTCTTTTCTAAAACGGTAGTTTTGTGAAATTTTGTTCATAGACCTAGGGAAGTGGTGTCCATTTCCTCTCTACACCAAGAGAAATTCACAACACTCATAGACTTGGTCAAAGAGTCTGTTGTGTTTTCCAACATGTCTACTTTCTCCAGTAGCACCTTATTGTTTCCTATGATGTATCTTACAAAATTATATTGTACATAAACATGATTAGTCTTGGAATGATAAGCTAGGGTATTTTCTAGAAATATTGTTGTTTGACTATCACAACTTATCTTTATATCTCTCTATTCAAACATAATCCCTGAACATAGTCATTACATCCATACTACTTCTTTACTTCCATGAGTGGATACCATGTATTCAAATTATATTTTTGACAAGGTCATGACCAAATATCGCTTACTCATCCATTTTATTGCTCCACCAAACATCTTGAACACATATCCACTAGTCGACCTTCGTCAATCCAGATCTCCAGCCCAGTCAGAGTCAACAAATCCATGTACATATACTTTACTGTCATATCCAGGTTTCCCTTAATAGCATATCACATAGTCTTTTGTGCCACACAAATACCTAAATACTCTCTTGATAGTTGTCCAGTGCTCCTTTCTAGGTGTTGACATGTATATTCTCAACACTCCCATTACATCGGCAATGTCTGGTCGAGTGCATACCATCACATACATTAGACTACCAACAACACTTGCATAGGGGACATGTGCCTTATCCTCTATTTCTTCCTGTGTCTTTGGAAACTGTTCAACAATTAGCTTTTCTCCCATAGGAATTGACACCTTTACAAGTTTGCAATCCTGCATGTTGAAATGTTTCAAAATTGTTTCAATATACTTGTTTTGATTCAACCGAAGCTTTCTAGTTGCTTGATATTTCTTGATATCCATTCCCAAAATGAAGTCCATTGAACTAATATCCTTCATGTTGAACATGGAGGATATCTTATTCTTCACCTCCTTTATTGCATCCATGTTGTTTCTTATCACCAACATGTCTTCGACATACAATGCTACATATATGAAACGCCCACCTTCTTACTTGGAATATATGCAATGATTATATTTTCTTCTCACAAATCCAAAACTAAGGATGTATGTGTCGAAATTTTGATACCACATCCTTGTTGATTACTTTAGAACATAAAGGGATCTTTTCAATTTGAACAACAAATATTTATTTTCCCTTACTACAAATCCTTTAGGCTATTTCATGTAGATTTATTCTTCCATATCCCCATGTAGGAACGTTCTCTTCACATCCATCTATTCTATTTCCAAATAAAATGTTGTAACTAGAGACATTGGTACTATAATGGAAGTCAATTATACAATAGGGGAAAAAATCTCAGTGAAGTTGACTCCTTTGACTTGGGAATATCCTTTCACTTCCAGTCATGCTTTGAATTTCTCGACTTGACCTGTTGTGTTCATATTCTTCTTGAATACCCACTTATTTCTTACAAGCTTTATTCCACTAGGTAATTCGACTAAATCCCACGTCTCATTATTATGCAAGGATTCCATCTCTTCGAACATGGCGACCTTCTATATTCTACCCTAGGTCAAGTCAATTTCCTCCCTGGCTGACTTGGGCTCCTCTTCAGTGGTAGTTAACAAAAATGAAAAATGGAAGTCGAGAAAACTATACCTTTCAACTAGTTTTTTAACTCATTCATACCTTCTTACAACTAAGGTAGATTGTTCCACCTCTTCATCTGATTCAGTTGAAACATCTGAATCATGTTCTTCTTCATTCCTCAGTTCAAACCTCACCTTCTCTCTATTATTCTCTGTCTGAACCACTTCAGACTCAGACTTCCTTATGACTTCTCTAAAGACAACATATTGAATCTACATTTTTTTCCTTGATGCAGGATCACAGAGCTTATATTCCTTCATTCCTTCTTTATATCCAATGAAAAATACATTCTACTTCTTTCTTGTCTATCTTTATCCTATTTTCCTTGGGAATATGAAAAAATGCATCACAAACATATACTTTGAGATGTGAAAGCAAAGGATTCCTACCAAACCATACCTCATGTAGAGTCAAGTCGACTAGCGTCGACAAAGGAGACATATTCACCAAATATTTTGCAATGTCGACTACCTCTACCCAAAATTATTCTGTAATCCTAGAACCATTGAGCATGTGCCTTGCCTTGTCCATCAATGTTTTGTTCATTATTTGAGCAAATCCATTTTTATATGGGGTATATGGTGTGGTCTTTTGGTGTGCTATGCTACACTTTTTGTACAACTACTCAAAATCATTTCCATAGAATTCACCACCATTGTTAGTTCTCAACACCTTAATCTTTGTATCTGTCTGAATTTATCGAAAACCTCTGATTTCTTCCTCACAAAATATATCCATGTCTTCCTGGAAAAACCATATATGAAGGACACATAATACAATGATCCACCAAGAGAAGGCACTGAAATACGGTCAAACACATTACTATGAACGAATTCTAAAATCCCCTTTTCCTTTGTCGCTCCAGATGGGAACCTCACCTGACTTTGTTTTCCATATATACAATGTTCACAAAAATTAACTTCTAAATTTCATTTAGGAAAATCTTAGACAATACCTTTATTATGTATAGCTAGAAGTATTTTTTCTCCAATGTGTCCCATCCTCTCATGCCATAGCATGGTTAGGTTGACTTGATGAAGACTTGTCAAGTCAGTTTGAATCGACTCATCTTGAGATGAGTCGGGTTGAGTTGAAGTCAAGTTGAATTTAGGAAAAACAATGTAACTTGTTGCATCGAGTCAAGTCGACATTCCATAATAAATTTTATATGGTTCCAATCTAAACTCCTTTCTTTAAGACCATCACACCTCTGAACATTTTGCACATATCCTTCTGAAATAGAGTGTTCACTCCTGCATCACTCATCTTACTGAAAGATATTAGTTTTCTTACCAAACCCTAAGTATGTAGCACACATGGAATGTTTCTACTCCTCCCATCCTCCAGTATCATTCAGACTCTTCCTCATATGAAAATTTTGGTTGTTGAGTCATCCTCCAAGAAGACATCTCCTCCTTCATATCATTCATATTTGCATAACCATTCTATATGTGGTGTCATATGATAGGATTCTCCTAAGTTTATCAACCAAAAATATTGATCTGACTTTGTACTAGTCTATGCCATATACACATCGCCTCCTTTATATGGAGTGGTATTTCTCTCACTCAAATTCTTCTCATTTGATCCTGTACAAACTTTTGTTTCCTTTGATTTGCATTCCCTTTTATAATTCCTAGATTTACCACATTTCCAACATCTTCTCATCGACTGGACAGGGTATTTATATCTACCCTTTAACTTAGAATTTATGTTGGATAATTTGCCTTTATCTCTGTCAACCTGTTGACCTCTCACCATTAAATCATCTTTGCTTGATCCTTCCATGTTATTCCTTCTCATTTCTTTCTATAGTAGAGAGGAAACTACGTATTCTAGTGCTAATGTGGTTTAATTACTCCCTATAACCATGAATAAGCTACCCCACGAGTCTAACAAAGAACATAATAGGATAATGCATTTATCCTCCTCAGTGATTTTGATATCAAAAGAATATAATTGACTTATTATGGTATTAAATGCATTTAAATTCTTAGTTACCAAACTTCCCTCACTCATCCGCAAAAGATACAGTTTCTTTCTAAGGAATAGCTTATTTACTAGGGATTTCAACTCATACAAGCTTCCCAACTTGTCCCACAGTTTCTTGGATGAGTATTCACTTGAGACATTCAACAACACTGAATCTGCAAAACAAATTTGAATCATACTCCTTTCCCTTCTCTCAAGTTTCTCCTATTCTTCCCTCGACATACCTTTCAGAATGGTACCTGGATATATTGTTTCCAATTGTTCTCAATTTATAAGGATATCTTCAATTTTAAGCTTCCAAAGCTCAAAATTATGGCCATTGAATTTTTCGATCTCTATTTTCAAGATACTTTCCATTCTTTAAGCACACCTTTAAATATCTATAACTTATGACTCTTACTGGACCTAGGGTTTAGCTCAGATCCAAGGTTATTAAACCAATATCTAATACCACATGTTAAGAAATTATACTTCTAGATTAAACCTAACAGAAGAGAGGAAGATAGATTTAAGATAGAAAACAAATGACAAAGAAAACACACAATACACAGAGATTTTACCCTGGAAACCCAAATTGGAAAACCAACATTCCTTGATAATCTTGCTCTCTTTTTGTCTTATTCAGTTAGAATAAAAAGGCTATATGTCTAACCTTGGTCTACACCTAAGACATAATCGACATCATACCCACTTTCTTTACATAAGAACAACCATGTAGCCAATTTGGCTTACATCTACATGACCAACAATCTACTGCTAAATATTGGCAAGAACATCCAAGATTGATCTAAAGATTAACTTATACATTATTACAACATGTCGTATTTATAGGATTTATATTAGGAAAAACCCTAAAGAAAGGCACCAAAAAATGGCTACAGATCCATGCATATCATTGACTACAAACACCATGGATCTCATGATTCTATTACAGTCGACGTCCATTCAGATTACCTATCAACTACCAATCGACCTCCATTCAGTTGTCATTCGATTTCCACACAACCGCATGTCGACCTCTTTGACCTATTGTCGATTAATTTGACTTCAAATTTTCTCTGTCAATCCACCTCTACCTTCGACTTTAACTCCCATCCAGGGATGATTTTGGGGGATAAATTTCGCTCATGGGCTAATTTTCCATGGTTTTTCCAAAAACGAGATTCACTATTTTAAAAATGATTCACCCAAATTCTATAGGATAAAATTATTTTACCTTAAAAATCGCCAAAATGTTATAAAAACTATATAAAATCCTTAGAAATTTGAATATTTTTACAAAAATATCACCATTCATTTATAGTTGGCATATGAAGGATTTGTAAGATTCACCAAGATTTCTACATTTAAAAATAAATTTTCATCCTTAAAATCATCCTTGCTCCCAGTTGATCCACCTCGTCTAGACTTTCACTACAAAGAATATAACAACTTAACAAAGCCAGTGAAAGGAAAGTAGAAACATCCATATCTCATGATATGAGGGATGATCATAGAGGATATAGGAAATCAAGGAGTGTTAGTATATATCATCATCATTATTCACTAAGACACTCGACCAAAATATTACATGCACATTCAAGGTCAGAGAGAAACTGAAGTGTGTCCCATGTCAGAATAAAAAGGAGGATGCCTCAGCTAGATATTTTTCAAGGAGAGATCGGGAAGCTCAAACCACCATTATTTGATGGAGAGTGTAGGGAGGGAGAAGATGCTAAATTTTGGTTGTTGGGCATGAGGAAATATTTCTAGTTGCATGATTATTCATCAAATGTAGAAGCCAAAATTGCAATATACCATATTCAATAATACGCATCTATGTGGTGAGATTAACTCAAGCAGGTTAAGCACATTTATGAGAAGAGGATCTCATGGAGGCACTTCAAAGTGTATTTTCAAAATAAATACTTGTCAGAAAAATATTATGATAAGAAGATGCAAGAGTTCTTTGAACTCAATATTGGAAGCATGACAATGGATGAGTATGAGAGAATATTCCTTGAATTATTGAGGTATGTTGGCTTCATAAAGGATAAGAAGGTAAAAATCGAAATATTTTGAAGTGGGGTACTTTATTTTTATGGTGATAAAATTCATTTTGATGAGCCCAAGACCTTGGAAGAAGCCATAAGAAAATATATGTATCTTTATGAAGAGAGCAAAAGAAGATGAGCTTTTCAAAAGACTTGGGATGATAAGAAGAGAGGCAAGATGGATCAGAGGAAGAAAGCATTCAAACCACCATTTTTTAGGAACATCTCTTAACCATATCAGTAAGGGTAGCCAGCACAAGGTGAACATAAAATGATATATTCCTTGGGGAAAATTCCAAGACAACATCCCATAAAGTGTCGGCGATGTGAAGGAGACCACATGTACAAGGATTGTTCTCACAAGGGAGATAGGATGAGAACTATGTGTTATCCCTCAAGATGTTCCATACTATTATTGGAATGATGTCGAGGCACCTCAAGGGATAAAACTTAGGATGAGTCTTAAATCCATGCATGGAATAAGGTCAATTATGTGAAATTTGTTAAGTTTTTCTCTCCCTCTCTTTCTTAAAAATCTCGAACCTAAAACAATCTCAGCTCAGATGATAAAAAATATCAACTCCAAAAGGAATATGTCCATGATTTTTTCATACAATCAAGATTCAAATGTGGGTGAAATGGTGAATTGGAAGAAAAACAAGATAAACATACAAGGCATTCCTGAGAATGAATCTTGTAGCTTATGGAAAAAGAATAATGTGCTGATAAATTACGAATTTGGTAGTTCTAAAAAATGTATACAGATCAGTGAAAACATGATTCAAACATTTATACATCCTATTACATTCAAATACATGGAGGTACCCTCTACATATCATTTAAATGCATAAATAAATGACAAGAAATGGTCACTTTTTAAGAGGAAATCACTTATATTCCATGACCAGACATCACATAGTAACATTGAATATGGTGTCTAATATGTTGTTTGATCTTTTTATGACAAAAATCCAAAATGGGAGAGGTGACTTTACAAGAACATAGACACAATAAGAAGGGGAATTACAGACTGAAACATAATGCAAGGGATGAATCTCTTGGTGCTTGTTTCTTTCACCATCTATTCATGCTTGAGGTTTCTGATCCAACAAATTTGAGTATAAGAGCCTCTTAAATTCCCCAAAGTGATGACCTTAAAAGTGAGCACCTTTGTTTTCTTTTACAGATGCTCTAATATTCAAAACTACTTCTTGAAACCATTCACCATTTCTTGGATTCATTTACTACTTCTTGATCTTAGAAAACCATTGTGCCTACTTCCCATTTAATATCTTGTTTGTTGGATACCCAAAACTACTCTATAGAAGCCATAAAACTTAGCATCCATTAGTTGAATCTTGGAAAGAAATATCAACCGTTGATTTGGAGGGTAAAGGTTAATCCAACAATCATCGTGAGATACATTTTGAATGGCTTTATAATGCAAAGGAACTCCCACGCATTTTGAATGTGAATGAGTGTGTTATGGAACTTTGTGCAAAGCGTTAACTTTTAATCATGGGGCCCAACTCACTAGACATCAGGACATCGGCAGATGCACAAATATTTTGGCTTCATGATGAGTCTGATATTCGATATCGGGCATATGGATATCAAGTATATGGTAAGGCCATAACATAACGTTTTAGATGGGACTCCAATATTTGATATGGGATGACATTCAAATGCCCCGGTACTCTGGTGTTCCTAGTACTATAGTGGCCCATGTGGATAGATGATCAGATACATGTGTTGTGACATGCTTAAGGGATTGAATTTCTCAGTAGCCTGGTGTCTAGTGTGCTTTGGGGCCAAAATAAAATGTAGACCATTGATATAGGGCTGAAATAATGATTCATTGATGTATGATCTATCAAATCTAAATTGATGAAATCAATTTAAGTTGGCACTTATGTGGTAGGGGAGCATACTACATGTCATCGGGTGCGATGTCTCTAGTGGGTACCCTTTGTCCTAGTGGCTCCTTTGGATTTTCTTTGATGGCTTCTTTCTTGGCATGCCACACTGTCACTGGTCCTTTCGAGTATCCCTGGTAGAATTGTTGAGCTAGCTCCACATTGAATGTTGAGTTGGAACCAGACAGGAAACAACATAGATAAGTGTTTCGACTACAGTTGACTCTTGGTGACTCGGTGATCCCAGTGTCCTAGCTATCGTAGAACTTTTTTGACTTGCTCGAAAGCCTAACTTCCTGGTAGCCTAATGTATGATGCACTTCAGGGCTAAAAAAAATGTGGACCATCAATCTGAGGCCCGATCAAATCTAGACCGTTGATCTTCAAAAATGTGGACCATTAACTCTCTTACATGTTCATGATGTGACATTTATTGCTAGTTTCCAATCTTCCTCACCTGTAGTCATGTTATTGGTTGAGTCCTGCATATTTATACTGTTTGGTTCCTAGGTCCTGGTCTTGTGGTAAGCTACTTGACTAATAAATATTAGGTCATTTTGGGACACGATAGGCCCTTTTGACTTATGATAAGTGCTCAAGTGCTTATATCTTTCCTTAGGCCCCTCGGGCATGGATTTTCTCATATTTTCTTCAATTTTCCTCAAAATACCTTGGATCTTAACTATTCTCGGGATATGGAAGCTTTCCCTCTATCTTTAGCTCATCCAGTCTCGGCCTTGTAACCTTGAGAAAACCTCATATTAGTGGCAGGGTCAAATATTGTACTAATATCGACTCCAACAGGGACAACATACCCGTGTGATCTACTAAGAATTTGTTGGCACAGGGGTAGACCCAAGGTTCAACTCTAATGGTGCACCTCCAAGCCCTAACTATTGACCCTTTCAGAAACACCTGCGAAGAAGATGCAGTCTCACCCAAAGTAGCTATAGGGGGTTGCAAGACACAAATGTCCACAATGAGAGGAAATGTAAAGTGTATCTGATACAAAAATGACACACATCAATCTAGTTATTCTTATCAAGCATTAACCTACTTCACATAGTTATATATCAGATCTAGCATGATAATGCAATAGCAGAGAAATCAGAAGATGAATAACAAAACATGCACCACACAACAACAAGATATATGTGGTTCACCCTCTCCCTAGGGATACGTCCACAGAACTATGTTTCTTGATACTATATAAATCATACAGTTCTATCTGCACTCTTGGCTTGCAGATCTCTCTTCTTCTTTCTTCTCTCTATCTCCCTTCCCTGCACACCCAGTTGCAGGGTTGATCTTCGCACCCAGCTGAAGATCTTACAATACAGAATGCTCTCTCAACACAATAATTCTCTCTCTCTCAGTAATCACTCATAACATCAATGACTGCCAAATTAGAATGAAAAACCAACCCATCCCAGGTCCTCTTGACCTTTATTTATACATTACAATAAATCACCGACATCCTTAGGCTGAAACCTAAGTGCCAAAACCCTAGATACCAAAACACTAGGTGTCTAAAACCCTAGGTCAACTTGACCTGCATTTTCAGGGCTTCGCCAACCTGTCTTTCCTTCTTCCTCACACGGTGCTCTCGAAGCATCCATTGGTGGCTTTTTATGATTCTTGAGTTGTCCACGATCCATCTTCCTCATTGATCTGTCATCCTCGATCTCCTCGTCCAACAAATTTATTTCTCTTACTTTGCTCTATCTTTTCTGCTCTTTTTCTCACTTTGACCCAGTATCAGTCACTGTGTCTTCCGTGCAGGTCGCATTTTGTCTTTTTTGCCTTAATCTTCACTTTCTTCCAGAACCAAGGGAAAAAAAGCCCCCAACACTCACATGTGAATCATCCTAAGGCACTTCATCTCTGATCCTTCTATTTTTCTTCAACTGCAAACTACGCAGTGTAGTTTGTTCTTTCTGCTATGTTCCTCCCCACTGTGTGCAAACTATCTTTTATGTGTCTAGTACCCAGTTTCAACTGCACCTGGTACCTAGACCCTTTCTCATTCTATTTTTGCTGAGATTTGCGAGGCAACTGGTTTTCATAGTACAATTTCAATTGTCTCCCATTCACCAAACCTTCCTTCCATTCTCCATTCAAAGTCTTCAACTGCGTAGCTCCTCCTTCCGTGACATAGGCAACCTCATACGGCCCCATCCAATGTGTTTTGAACTTCCCTGGATGCTTCATGAACTTTCTATCGTATACCAATACCATATCTCCTTGCTTAAATGATTTCTTCTTGATGTGTCTATCATGGTAGGCCTTTTCTCTTTCCTTCTGCACTTGCTGATTGAATCCTGCAATAAATCTGTATTCTTCTAGTTCAACCAATTGCATGATCCTCTCTTGAACATCGCCAATGTCATCCATATCTATAAAGGCTGTGATTCTCAAGCTAGGGACCAAATATTCCATCGGGACAACTGCTTCTAGACCATAAACCAACTTAAGGGGGGTCTGCATTGGTAGCTTCTTGCAAGTGGTTCTATAGGCCTATAATATTGTCGGTACTCTCAAATCCCAGTCATCCCTGTTCACACTGCAAATATTTGTCAGCGTTGTTTCCAAGATCTTATTGAATGCTTCAACTATCCCATTCGCTTGTGGATGGTAAGGTGTGCTCTTCTGACGATGGACTACAAATTCCTCAGTCAAGGATTCAATGGTCTTATTAATAAAATGTGTTCCTTGATCGCTCATAAGGAACTTCGGGCATCCAAACCTGGTTATGATGTCATCAAATATGAAGTGCATAGTTGTAGTTGCACTACAATATTTAACTGCTCTTTCTTCAGCCCATCTGGTCAAGTACTATGTCGCAGTGATTATGTACCTTGCTCATGTGCACTTCCCTGGTGGGTTTATAGGTCTCACAAAATCAATGGCCCATTTCTCAAATGATTGTAAGGTTAGCTAGGGTGATAGTGTAATTTCATCTCTTATGGACGGTTTCCCTACTCTTTGGCATACATCGCAGGCTCTGTAGTATTCCTTAGCATCTTTGTGTAAAGTAGTCCACCAGAGGCCATCTCTAAAAACCTTCTGTGTTGTTTCTTTTCCTGCATAGTGTCCTCATGTGATGCCTTCATGAGCTTATACTAGAATCAGTGTTATTTCTGCTTCCATGACATATCTTCGAAGGATCTCATCAGGTCCCATCTTATATAGTTGTCCAGCTATAAGTGAAAATTCTGCAGCACACACTACCAACTGTTTCTTTTGGGTGATTATATATTCACTAGGTTCCATTCCTATTGACAGGAACTGGACTATCTCGGTGAGGTGATCAACAACCTCTCTAATTCCCAACAATTGTGCATCTGGCAGTGTATCCTCCAAACTAGTAGGTTCCTCTCCATGTTCCAACCTCGACAAGTGGTCAGGTCCTTTGTTCATCCTTCCTAGTTTTACCACGATCTTAATATCATATTCCTGAAACAACAGAACCCATCTACATATTCTTCCCCCCAACACTAGCTTGTTGACTAGGTATTTCAGTGCAAAATGATCAGTGAACATTTTTAAGTGTCCTCCCAACAAGTAGTGGAGAAATTTCTGCAGCGCATACACCATGGGTAACCCTTCTCTCTTAGTGGTGGTGTAATTAATCTCAATTGTTGATAGCTTCCTACTAGAAAAGGAAAATGGGTGGTCAATGTATCCATCTCCCAGTTGTTCTAACACAACTCCTATTTCAATAGAGGATGCATCGACATGCACATGAAATTCCTTGCTCCAATCTGGGAAAAAAGATAGGCGCAGTAACCATTTTTTGTTTCAGTGTGTCGAAGCTTTGTCGGCATTCCTCTGTTCATTGAAACTGACAATATTTCTTCTAAATCTTCTCCATGGGTGTTTTGATCTATGCATAGCCTTTAATGAACTTCATGTAGTATCCAGTATGTCCCAGTGCAGTGCGCAGTTGTTTGATTGAAGTAGGAGGAGGTAAATCAACTATAATGGAAATCTTATATGGGTCTACTAGCAATCCATGCTTACAAACAATATGGCCTAGCAACACTCCAAAGGGTGAAAATAAGATGCACTTCTTTAGGTTCAGGTAAATATGACATTGCCTACAATTATCTAACATTAGTCTTAAACATTCAATATGATTTTAAAATAAGATAAAAACATTCCAATCATCAAAATATGCTTCCATAAATTTATGTAAAAAATCCTTGAATTCTTCGACCACCACCCTAGAAATGATGGTTGGTGCATTCTTCAATCCAAATGGCATCAATGTATATTGGTAGGATCCCCATTCTGTGGAAAATGTGGTCTTGTGACGATCTTCCTTGGCAATCCACATCTGATGGTATCCTGAAAATCCATCGGTGAAGGAGTAGACCTCCTATCCTCCCACGTTATCTAACACTTCATCAGTAAATGGTGTAGGGAATGGGTCATGAAAATAGGCATCATTCAGCTTCCTGAGATCTACATAGATCCTGATTTCTCTGGTCTTCTTATCCTGCACTACCATAGGGTACTAACTTTCAAATAAAAATGTAGCTATAAAGTTTTGTGTCATACCTTGCCAATATGCAGTGATTAGGCGCAGTTCTTCTTGAAGATACCAATTGATAGTCGTTGTATCCAGCGTGTTCATAAATTTATGCACCCACTGCTCCTGAGGAATGTTGTTCCAGTCCTCCTCACAACTTTGCAAATGGTCTTTAGAACATCTTTGACCCGTGTACTTAACTTTGCACCCTTGGACTTGTTCTGAAAACCACGCTATCATCAAAGTGAGACATTGTTCCCAGTCTTCTATGTGTTTCTTATGTGTTCCCCACCATCTTATTGGAGTAGCTTTCAAGGCCTCATCCAGTTCCAACAGTCTCTGTTGTAATGGTATTGTTTCTTCAAATTCCAGTAAGAAAGATTCTAAGTGATTCAAACCATTAAATGTGGGCAAATTACTTATTGTTGTGTCAATCCAACGAACTTCTCTGGTTAATATAGCACATATCCTTATAGATACTTCATACATTTTTTTCTTCTAGTTCTCCAGTGCCTCTTCTAAATCTAATGAGAATGTGTTGTCACTTCGCCAGATTAGGTTCCCATCTGCTATAGGATTAATGTAATCTTGTTGTCTTGCAGTTAATTTGTATATATTCTCTAGCTCATATGTGTGGTCTTCTTCTCTGATGGGCTCAGTGTATATGGGACCTTCATCAGGATCCAAAGGTACAATGACCCTAAGGCCATCACATTCAAATGTCATTCTTCTTTTCTTCAATTCAACAACAGTAGAATTTTTTAAATCCCAATCAATTCCTAACAGCATGGGGTAAGGACAACTCTCATCGACTATCTCAATCACCTCGAAGTCCACAAATGTTCCGACCCCATTGCTATCCATAGGGACATGTTCCAGTCTTTCGAAGGGGCTCACATCCTATTGATTGGCCATCCTAAGCCTAATGGGGGAATATATCAACTTAGGTTTTCCCATCAGTTCCCATGTCTGCTTCATCATGCCATTGACTTCCAACCCTAAGTCGAGGACCACATAATCTATATCATAATCTATGATCTGAGCATTCATATTTAGTTCCTTATTTGTCCTTCTCTTTTTAGAGACTTGGTGTACTTCTCTCATCAGTAAGGGGTCTACCTTGCCTAGCTCATATTGTCTAATAAATTTTTGTAGCTCTTGTACAACATTCTCATCCTTTATCAAATTAATGCAAGTGCATAAAATTTCCATGAGCTTACTTACCTCTTTTCCTTCTCTGGGTGAAGAAGACTGATCAAATGCCATAGGAATTCCACATTATCTTACTTCTGTTCGAGCCTTTGATGAAGAAGCCTGATCTCTCCTGAATTATTTTCTTGCTTCCTCAAATGTCTATTTCTCTTTCTTTGGATCAAACTCTTGTGTCTTCTCTGCAACTTTTCTAACTCCTGATTCTTCTGTAGTCTTTCCCATGGTCACTCTGTCTTCTCCTGTAGCAGCACCTCCTCTAGTGATAACAGTGACTCTGGGAGGTCTCGTTGTGATTAGTTGTATTTGTTGGTTTCCTCCTCGTCTTTCCTGAAGTTTGGCTAACAACGCAGGACAATCTTCTATGACATGCTCAAATGAGTTGCAGTAACTACAAATGGTACAAGGGTTTTGACAGTCCCTTGCCAAATGTCCTAGTTGTGCGTAGTTGTAACAGATGATATAGCCTCAACCTCGATCCATGCCTCATGCTCGTCCTCTTCCTTTGAATCCACTGTGAGGGTTGAAGTTTCCTCTTCCAGGGGAATTATACTTTGTAGTGTTCCCTTCTTGTTGTAATTCACCTTAAATTTTGTATATATTCCTTGACCTTTCATGCATGATATCATAGGCCCTACAATCCTTATCATCATGCCCTACCGAATTACAGAACGTGCAATATAGATTGGTGGGTGTCTGAACATATTTTTGCATGTAATATCATTCACTGGGGCGATGTCTATTTCTACATACCTCGCACCAAGGTAGGGTAACTTTCTTTAAATGGCTCAGAGCTCCAGATGCCAAGTACTCGTGGAATAGGGGACAATGCTCTTTGTCATGGCATTCTGATTTTCATCTGATACACCAGATGTCTTCTCTTTTATCTGTTCCCTTGTCTTTTTTCATATCTTCGACCTGCAATGATAAGCTAGTTAGTTGACTCAATATTTGGCTCATACCTGAGATGGATTATCCCATAGGGAATGATTCTAGCTTCATGGAAATATCCAGTGCCTCAGTCTGCGAAGCAATCTTCTGTTGCATCAGAGGGACTCTGATGTGTGGTAAAATGGAAGCAATGAACCATTCCTTGTTCTGCTCGTTCAGGATCTGAAAATTCAGCCGAACCATTAAGGTTTTAAACCTCTGATCAAATTCCCAAACAGGTTCGACTACTCTCTGCTTGATTTCTTTGAGTTATGTAATGCATTGTGACTCCAACTTGGGTTTCTTGAATTCTGCAACCAACACATTCTTGATCTCATTCAATAGTTTAGGCTTTGCAGTTCCTTGGACAAGCTTCATGTACCATCTCAGTGCACTGTCTCTTAGGGTAGTAATAAAATGAGCTCGTTTAAAAGCTTCATCAGTGACATTATTAATACTCCATATGGCTTCACATAGAAACTAGTGTTGATCAGGATCTTCAGATCCATCTCCACTAAAGGTGGGTAACCTCATCTCATCTACCATATATCTTCCTAGGTTTCCTGACTAAGTGTGGGTTGACCATTTGTACCAGTGCTTTGAGTGCTCTGATAACTTAGGTTACTCTAGTTACTTAATGATGTTGGAACAATAGGAGGAGTAATAGTACTTACTTCAACAGTCAGTGCAGTTCCTGAAGTTTCTGGCTCTTCTCAGCAAGGTTCTTCAGTATTTTCTTCTCTTGGTCCAACGGATCCCGAATGTTACACATTCAATAGCTCTTCTTCTTCTCCGCTATAAAACCCTTCTTCATGTAGAAGAGCTTCATGATCTTTCTCAAACAAGTTCGCCAAAGGAACTTCTCTGAAGGTCCTTCCACTGCGCATATGTCCAACCTCTGTGTCGTTTTCACTGTCTAAATTCTTGAACATTAGCTTTTCAATATGACCCACTACTGTATCTTCAATGTGTTCTTCTCATGCAATATCATCTTGATCTTCAACTTCATAAAATGTAAAAAAATTCCCCTAGATCCCTTAAAGAAATACCTCTCTACCTGGCTATATGACTCTACTTTATCAATAGCAAATTCGGTGATATACCCTCCAATGGTACTATCAAACCTGTGATCTACTGCTCTAGACATGGCATTATCAACTCTCTTGACCTTCTTGATCAGCACCAATGTCCAAACCGTAGGTGGTCTAGATCTGATCTCAAATTGGGTATCTGCTAATCTGGATAACCACTCGTATAACTCCTTATGAATTCCTCCAAAGAAAATATTGTGTACATCAGTAAAGATATACCTCCCCAACCAGTCTTTTGTGCTAATATTAGGGTTCTTATTCTGATTTTCAGCGAATTCCTTCTCTTGTTCTTCTATCCACTTCTAAATCTTTGTCTTTGATGGAAACCACCTTGACACTCCCTCAAGAAGATCTCAGTCTCGGCAACGGAACCATTTGTTGGCACAGGGGCAAACCCAGGGTTCAACTCTAATGGCGCACCACCAAGCTGTAACTGCCCTTTCGGCAACACCTGCGAAACATATGCAGTCTCACCCGAAGTAGCTATAGGGGGTTGCAGGACACATATGTCTACAACCAAAGGAAATGTAAAGTGGATCCAATACAACAAACAACACACAGAAATCTAGTTATTCTTATCAAGCATTAACCTACTTCGCATAGTTATATATCAGATCTAACATGATAATGCAATAACAGAGAAATTAGAATACGAAGAACACAACATGCACCACAAAACAACAAGATATATGTGGTTCACCCTCTCCTTAGGGATACATACACAAAACTGTGTTTCTTGATATTATATAAATCATATAGTTCTATCTGCACTCTTGGCTTGCAGATCTCTCTTATTATTTCTTCTCTCTATGTTCCTTCCCTGCGCACCCAGTTGTAGGGTTGATCTTCACATACAGAATGCTCTCTCAGCACAATACTTCTCCCTCTCTCAGTAATCACTGATAACATCAATGACTCCCAACTTAGAATGAACAACCAACCCATCCCAGGTCCTCTTGACCTTTATTTATACATTACAATAACTCACTGACAGCCTTAGGCTGAAACCTAAGTGCCAAAACCCTAGATACCAAAACCCTAGGTGTCTAAAACCCTAGGTCAACTTGACCCACATTTTCAAGGCTTCGCCAGCCTGTCTTTCCTTCTTCCTCGTGCAGTGCTCTTGAAGCATCCATTGGTGGATTTTTCCGCTTGTTGAGTTGTCCATGATTTGTCTTCCTTGTTGATTTGTCATCCTCGATCTCCTCATCCAACGGATTTGTTTCTCTTACTTCGCTTCATCTTTTCTTCTCTTCTGCTCACTTCAACCCAGTATCAGTCATTGTGTCTTCCGCACAGTTCACATTTCATCTTTTCTGCCTTAATATTCGCTTTCTTCCAGAACCAAGGGCCAACAGAATTGTAGACTAATTTCCTTCTTATTTTGGGCTATGAAGTCTTCCTTGGAATGATACATCTCTTTCATACCTAAAATTTGATCTGATATGTGAAACAAAAATGATCAACAACTTACAATGTTAGCACCCTACCTACTTGCTAATGTAACAAATGGTGAATGAAGTAAAATTAAAAATTAATGGAAAGAAATGAAATGGAATTATTTATGTATAGGGTAAGGAGTTTTAGAGTGTTCATTACTGTAAGAGGTGCTTGAGGAACCTCCCATTCATAAGAGCCCCAAACAATTATCCATCTAGTCGAGCCAACGCATATGTGTTGTTATCTTGAATTGCACCAACTTTGAAGGGTTTATGCCAAAGATTGTCAAGTTTGTAATGCTTCCCTTTAGCTTCCCTTCGGGCATCCCACTTTGGGACTAGATATCCTATCATGAAATTTATTTCTTTGGTCCTTTTGTCAAATATTTTTTTCAATCTTTCATGATGAATCTGGGACTTTATCTACACCAATTCTCTTACCTGCTAGACTTCAATCAATTGGTTGATTATCCTCTACATATCATCTGATTTTGGCTCCTCATCTTGTATTATCTTCATCACATGAAGGATTGTTTGAAAGGGAAAAATGGATTCCATTCCATATACCATCCGAAAAAGAGAAGTTCCAATGGACCTTTTAATGTTGACTTTGTCTACCTAGACTACATACTTCAAGTGAGAATCCCATGATGTTTTATTCTAGAAAAAAAATTTCTTGATAATGTTGATGAGGTTCTTATTGGAAGACTCATCCAAACCATTGCCTTTTGGGTAGTAATAAGTAGAGTGCCCAATTTCTATGCTATAGTTTTGGAAAAATTGAACCAATTTTGTAGACTTGAAGGCTTGAGTATTATCAATGATGATCTTCCTTGGAAACCTGAATCTGGCCAAGATATTCTCTTCAAGTAAATTTATGATGACTGCATCACTTTTTTCCCTTATAAAAATGACCTCAACCCATTTAGTGAAGTAATATGTGGTTTTAAAAATCCATTTGTGTTTTCCACTCGAATTTGGATTGAGTTCACCAATGAAATCCAATCCCCACAGTTGAAAATGTGTTTCAACTTTAATAGGTCTTAGTGGAAGAGGCAACAACTTTGTTTTCCTGTAAACATATGGCATTCTATACATGATCTAACCATGCAATTGACATAAGAAAACAATGAGGGCTAATAATAACCATCTCTGAGGATATTTTAGGTAGTGGATCTCCAAGAACCCTCACATACTCACTTGTGAAACTTAGGGACAATGCCTTCAGTTTCTTCTTCAATGAGGAAATTTAGGAAGATTCCTCCTGGATCCTTCCAGAACACATTTTTGTCCAAAATGCAATACTTCATAGCCTAAAGTTTGATAGACCTATCCTTGGATTTTTCCCATGTTGGTGAGAAACTTAAATTATGTAGATAAAATATGATATCCTTATACCAATCAAGTTGCGGAAATTTAATTCTTACCTTCAAAGATGGTTCTTTTGTTTCATCCCCTTCAGGTTTTGTTTCCATGATGCTTATTGATAGTGAATTCGTGCCTAGAGATTTGAAATTAGAGTTAGCCAGGATTTTGGCAACCCCTTGTCCCTTTACCAATTTTGTGGGATTGATCTCCACATCATACTCCTGAATTTTGGAAATCCATTTACCCCTTCTTCCCTCACTGTCAGGCTTTGTGAGAATATCCTTTATAGAAATGGTGGAAACATAAGCTAATATATTAGAGTGCAATATCTAATCTCTAAATTATTTCAATTATTTGACTAGAGAATAAGCTTGTTTCTCGAGGCTACTATATTTTAGTTCAACATCTCTTAAGGACTTGCTAAAAAAGGCTATGGGTTTCTCTTAATTTTCTTCATTTTTCTGCAACAACACAACAACTATGGTATGTTCTAAGGAAAAAGAGAAAAGGAGGAACTCCTTATCATAATTCGAGCTAACCAACATTGGAAACTTTCAAAATGCCTCTTTGATATGATGAAAATAATCTTTAACTTTAGCAGTCCACTTAAATTCATGATCTTTCTTTAACATGTTAGTGATATTTTTAACCATTTCAACAAAATTAGGGATAAACCTTCTTACAAAATCGATTTTACCCAGGAAGGATTGTATTTATTTCTTGTTTCTAGGAAAGGCAATTTGTTTAATTTCCTCCACCCTTTATGATTCTATCTTCACTCCTTCCTTGGAAACTATATGGCCCAAAAATTTCCTTCTTTCATAGAAAAATATGACTTCTTAGGATTTAGGGACAAACCAAATTTCATCCATTTCACAAAGGTCTACCTTAAATTCTTGATGTGATATTCTGTTATATTTGAGAATATAATCATGTCATCAACATATAAAACAATGAATTTGTCCTTCTCTCCCACAAACACAATGTCCATAGATATTTGAAAAGTTTCTCTTGCATTTATCAGACCAAAAGGAATTTTATCATATATGAAATTCCCCCAAGGTGTTGTGAAGGATGTCTTCTCTCTATCTTCTAGGTGCATTTCCACTTGATTGTATCTTGATAAACCATCCATCATGGATATTATATTTTCTCCCACTACTTTCTACAGTATATGATCCATCCTAGGTAGAGAGAAGTTATCCTTTAGTGAGAATTTGTTTAGGTTCATGAAATCTACACAAAGCCTTATTTCTCCACTCTTTTTTCTCACTGGAACCAAGTTGGCTACCCATTCAAAGTACCCAAGGGGAATTATAATTTAGGAATAAAGTAATTTTCTCACTTTTTCTCAATGGTAGGAAGAAGAGGATTAACTTTCCTTAGTTTATGCTTGAAATTTTTAGTACCAAGTTTGAGGGGTATTTTGTGTTGTATGATGTTTCTATCATAAGTTTTTAATTCTTCATACTTCCAGGAAAAAACATCCATGTATTCTTTGAATATATGCAAGTATTATGCCTTATTATCAGCAAGGATGCCTTTTGACAACTTAATGTATTTGGGATCCTTTTATGTCCCTATGTTGCAATCCTCGGTATTGTCATCCTTGGGAAGGATAGTTGGCTTAACAGGTACATTTCTATCAAACAATTGTTCTAAAGGTACCATCCGTTTGGGAATTAAATCATTCATGAGTTGTGGGAATTTATGCTCTGCCATGTTATCATTGAATTCAGGGATGGATTTAGTTTCTTCCCCAACCATTTGTTTAGTTTCTTCTTCACCATCTGAATCAATTTGAGTATTTGCAAACTCATCTATCACCTCCATGAACTTTTTGATATGTTGGTCATCTTCAAAAACTTGCCAATATGTGATGTTGTCAAGGATGAATGGTTTGTACCTCATCTCAATCCCATGTTTATCTTGGGATATGGCTAGTGGTTTGAAAGTATTGGTTGATACTGCTAAAGAATCGGCCTACTAATTAAATTCTATTGAGACAATAGATTATGTAATATTCGTAAAAATTATCAAACATATCCCATGCCTGATTTTTTTATGATATCATTCTCGGATGCCTTGTTTGGTAGAAACCCTTTATTAGTTGAACCACTAGCTCTGAATCTCCAAATGCCACCAACTTCATAATTTTCATTTTTCTTTCTGCCTCGAAGCCTAAAATCAGGTCTTCATACTTGGCTACTTAATTGGTGGCCTCAAACTCTAGTATGTAAGACAAATGAATTTCATTTTTGGTGGGTGAAATGATCACTACACTATCCCCCACTCCTTTTGAATATACCCCATAAAAAAAGGATTTTCCATATACCATCTACCTCTTTAATAGAGCTCAAAAGAGGATCTACAGTTACAAGGGCTTCATTATATTCTTCATTTACGAAAAGGATACAATAGCCAATATCTTCATCAATGGAATAAATGGGTTGGTTTCTAGGGTTGTTCCAGTCACTAACCACATAGGAAAATTTTGTCTCTCTTTACAATATTTTGTTTTCACCTCCAAAGACTAGTATAATGGCATAAGTCATATCCATCTACATAGTACCTCCCATCTTACTTTCCCATGTTCTAGACATCAGCATACCATAATTAGAAGGAACATCATCCACCACTAAATCCACCATAATGCTCTTAATGTGTAGTTGATTCAAGATGACCACCATGTCTTTGATCATTACATCACTCTTTACTTTCCTGGAATCAAAACAATACAGGTCATGATATGGCCTGGTTATCTCTAACCCCAATTTTTCCATGACTAGTTTGGGCATGAGGTTATGTGATGCTCCATAATCAAGCATAAAATTGTGCAACATTTTTTCATGAATATTTAATATCACGTAGAAAGGTGCAATCGATTTCTCCTTTTCATCTATGTGGAGGGGAAAAACAATAGTGGGGAACTCCTCTTGCACATTCAAGGTATCATGAGGGTTTGTTGGCCCTTTTCCCTGCATGAATTTCTCAATGTGTTTATGATATGATGGATTCTTGTCCAATTATATGAAAGGTACATGGATATTGATTTTAGATGTTCTGTATTCAACCCTTGGTATGATTTGATACTATGTTGAACTCTCTCCTACCCAGCACCTAAAAATTAATTCCAAATAAATCACTTATTGCATTAAAGCAAAGTTGAGTAATCAAATAAACATGCAATGAAATCATAAAAAAAGAAACCAAATCAAGCACCCATAAACACCAATACTTTTGGGTAGATACCCCTGGAAAAACCCTAGAGGGAAAACTAGTGCTGAAAATGATTTTACTATGCTAAAATCAGGGCTCCCATAATAGGGATAATGGCCCACTGAGAGAAATACAACCACAAACAAACCTAGAAAATTCTGACATGTTGTACAAACTAGAATTGCACTTGTTTCAAGATGTACACAACTATGCTTCAACAAAACTGCATATGTACGTGAATATCTCCATTATGACATCCGTACATGTAAGGAAATCCTATAAGGAAATATTTGTATGACACAACACTCTCATGTAGCTTCCTCTAATTGAAATCCACCTGCGTTGCCTCTGTTCTCTCTTCTCTTTAACCTGATCTCTAGATGGAATTCCTTCTCCACCTATCCAAGATCTTGAAAAACAATCCCTTTTGATCCAATCCTCTCGAAAGAAAAAATTATTTTCTACTCAATATATGCAACCTTCTCATTTGTGGAAATATATTGAAGCTTCACTACTCCCTTTTGGATCCTATCTTGATTGAATTGGTATATGATATCTATATGATTGGAACTATCATGGAATACTGGATTCTTTGAGAGTTTGATACAACTTTGATTATTGCAGTATATCACCATAGGCTCCAACTCCTAATCAAATAAACATGTAAGCAATTTGCATAGCCAAATGGATTCACAACTAGCCATACTCATTTCCATATACTCTACCTTTGTTGAACTGAGTGCTACATAATTTTTCTTCCTATTGAACCAAGTAATAATTGTTGATCCCAAGCTGAAGAAGCATACCGAGGTTCTCTTTTTATGTATTACCCTTCCTTCCCAGTTTGAGTCTGTATATCCCTACAACTCAACTCCATATCCTCCGATATATCTCAATCCATACTCCATTGTACCTCTCAAGTACCTGACCACATTGTAACACCCTAGGTTTCGAACCCCCATTTTAAATAATGTATTGTTACAATGTTGAGAGGCCAGAATGCCCAAGACACTTATTAAAAGGCCAGTGTGCCCAAGACATGTAATGTTTCTTATCATTATTAATAATAAATACATCATTGGTTGCTAGACAAACAAGGACTAGATTTATAGGGGGGTATGATTCCACAAGAGAGGGAGCTTGAGAGGCTAAGTGTTTATTCCTATTCTAATTACCCTTCTTGTCTAAGGGAGGGGATCTGTTACATGAGCTTCTTGGGAAAGGCCAAGAGGTTCTTGATTTCCCCCACGAAGTTATTTAAACCCACCTCTGGTCTGATGGGGGGTTCAATTGATGGCTTGTTCGCTGATTTCATGTACGTTCATTTATTTCCCTCACGCACTTCCATGGACCCATTCACCCATTCCTTGAAACATCCTCATCTGTGTCTTGGCTTGGGAAAGGGAACCGAGCTACTGAAGAATTAGCCACGAGATAGTTGGTTGTAATGGTCGCTAGTGCAATCCATCTATGACTTGAGGCATGCATGTCTGAGATGCGTTGGCCTGTGCCCTAGTTTTCTCACAACTGCAAGTCCTCAAAGTTCCAACATTGATATTATGGACCAGATTTGATGGAGGCCCAAAAATAAAGGAGAAGGAATGCCTGAGGGACTGCGTGGAAAAGAAGGGTGGAGGTCCATTCTCTTGGGCGGTACAGGTTGGGTAGAAGAGAGTTGGGTACTTTGGATTGTTGTGGGTGTTGGGAAACATGTGAGAGCTTGAGAGTTAAATGATTTGGGAACCCAAGTACACTCTGGAACCGTCCTTGTGGATTCATAGCCCTGGCTCGGGGGTGACACTGTTGTTGATATTTGGAGCAGTGGTGTCTATGGTTGGGTGGAACGTCCTTGGTATGCAGCCAGTTGGTGTCATCTTTCATAAAGATAAGTGCTCTATGTTATGGTATCATTTACATGTATATGAATGTATTTTCCGTTCTATATTTAATTATCATTTAATTGAATCTTTAGACTATGCATTCTTGCTGATTTCTATTGTGCATGTCGTTAAAGTATTTTATTTTATGCATCCTAAAATTTTAAAAAGGTATCGATAAGAGAAAGAAGTCCAATATCAGGCTTGAATGTAGCATCCCCTGGCCTATGGGTGGTTGTGGATGTTACAGAATGGTATCAGAGCTTCTGGTTGAAACACTGGGATGATATGGGCCGGTTCTATTGGTCAGAGTCTCGTGGTTATAAATTGAACTCTGATCGTGGAGTTGAATCCCAGGAGGAATGGCATTGCAAAATATACATAGGAGTTAGATCATCAGAGATCAATTTTAATGGGTTCGAAGGATCATGATCGTCCCCCTTCGAATTCAGGATCGATCACCATTATAGGATTAGGAGAGATCCGAGATTGTTGGATCAGAGGACAAGTGAACATGGGTCGTTTGATGTAAAGTAAGAAAGGGTTAAGGTCACAACCGTCGAATCCCATGGGAGAGAGAGATCAACAGACAACAGGCATTGCAGGGAACCAATTTTCATGGGAGATAATTTCCCAAGGCGGTCCCACAATCCAAACCATGGTTTCACCAAGGGGTTACGTGTTAGCATCAGGAGAATTGCGGGGCAAAAAGAGGGTTACTCCAAATCGTTGATGCGTGCCCCTGCAAATTGAAAGGAAGTAAGTGATGTGACATGTTAAGAATCGAACATCGAAACTTCATGTAGCCAAAATGGTTTGGGGTCGTCCATCGTCAAGGGATACAGGTGGCGCGATATCCACAACTCCAGAAGTTTGTGAACTAGGAGGAAGTGAACTAGCCGAAGTAGATCCCAACCACTGATCACCTAGAGGTACGTGTCAGCAAATCAGTAATTCTGAAGGAATCTGTTCAAGAGGTTTTCAGTTGAGATTTGAAACTCCCAAAGCCTGGAGAGCCAGAGAGCCTGTTAGCATCGGAAGTCGCCCCTGGATTGCAGTAGGAGCAGAGCCCGACACCCATCCGTTTATGTCACGATTTGTTTAATGGGGTGATCGAATGGAAGTTAACTTAGAACGATGTGGTTCTAACTCCGAAACTAGGCCAAGCATGCATGGGCAAGTGAGGTCTTAGATAACTTCAGACAGTGAGTTGTAGTAAGGGTGAGTAGGGGGAAGACTTGTATCAGAGAGATGCAAAGGTCTGTTGTAAACATCATGTTTCTAACAGACTGTAGGGGAAGACATTTAAACACAAGATATTCTTACATTCAAGCGTAGAAAACCAGAGAATACAATGATGCCACAAAAAATCCTTTATCATAACATAATTGCATAAATTCGTGCAAATCCGTTGATCACGAACTCTCTCAGTATGAGATTAAAATTGGATGGAGTAAGAAAGACTATCTGTCATAAAACAAGAAATCTCACATACAGATGCATAACCAGAAAACTCGAATTTATGTTAAAACTTTACAATCGGGAGCTTTGCTCTACCATCGATCCTTCCCAAAATGGAGAGAACGCCTGCATATACTCAAAACAAAACACAGCAGCGAAAATGAGACACTGCAATTAAAACATTGCGTCTACATGTCTTCCGACAGTCTGCGCATGCAGACTCTGGAAGATTGTGCACCCAAGATAGACACTATCAGATTTCGGACTGTCCTGCTGCAAATGAATCGACCAGCTTGAGTCCTTTGCTGGACTTTCTTCTTATGGCGGAGATGATGCTCAACCACCAGCAACAACCATAATAACTACTTTCTTGGGACTAGGGACAACCTCGGTCAACCCTGCCTTCTGGGGCGTGGAGGTCTCCTAATGGTGCCACTTGGATCAGTTGGATGGTCTAGATGGCATTTGATGTTAGAAGAGGGTTTCCTCCATTATCAGACTTTCTTGACGTGACCTAGCGCTAGGACCATGGGCTCGGCTTTGAAGGGCGCCTATCGACATTTCAGGGTTCGGGGTTTTGAGATGTAAAATGACGAGGAGCTCTTACCCCTCGAATCCCCGAATGCCGACATGACATGATCATGCACCCCGTGTCCTTTTGGATGGATGACTGAGATCCTTCATGAATGTATATAAATGCTACCCATCATGCTAATCCCGGCGCAACTCCACTAACCGCGATTTCCCGCCGACCATCGATATGCTCCTATGGATGAATCTGGGCCATTGACAACATAATTTCACCCGCTCACTTGATTTTTAGCCTGAAATGGGGCTTCATGTGCTACGCTTGGGCGTTCTTCATGCAACCTATAGACCTGGATGCTCTCGATCCCAAGAAAATAATTATTGCTAACAGAGCCAAAGTAAATCTTAATCGTCCGATCATCTGAAATAGATCTCAGTTTCCAAATTGTTCAGATTAAATCTCAAACGTCGAATTGTCCGAGGTGAATCCAGGCCATCTAATCCAAAAGAGACATGGCGTAAATCCATGGATTTAGGGTGAAGGCCCGAAGTAAGCCTCAACCATATGATTCAAGAGGACATGCAGAAAAATCCCGTGTACTTCGAGGAGGCTTGAAGTTTGATATTTCTGAAACCTGAAGACCCGAAAGGGTATCAACCATTGATATGTTGAGATCCACACGTCACCAAATCCAAGGCTTTGGCTAAAATCTAGTTGGGCCAGATAAGTTTTGAAATTTGAGATTTTCAAAGTCCGGAGAGCCGAAGTAAGCCTCAACCATCAGATTAAGGAGGAAACGTGGTGCAGATCCGTGGACTCCGGGTGAAGACCCGAAGTGAATCTCAGTCGTTCGATCTAGGAGGACACATGGCGATGGATTGGCCAGTTCAGGAATTTAGAGTTCGGGAGAATTGGAAGTGTGCTAGTATGGAAACTCTCGAAGTCTCGAAGCCTAAAGAATCGAAGTGATGGGGCACAATGATGTCATCTAGAGGTGATGTGGATCCTAGAATTTCTGAAGTGAAGTGCCTTGGGGACGTCACCTGGGATGACGTGGACACATGGGATGTGTGCCACGTGTTAGTAAGTTTTGAGAATATGGAGTATTGAAATGTCAGTTAGAACGTGACACATGTTGCCCGCCTAATTGGGCCATGTGTTCGCTTCCACTATTTCACCACGTGGCAATAGATCGTGCAGTCCGGAGACTGGGCACTCCAATGGGGAAAGATGTGACAGGTTGCATTGGGTCTAAAACTCCCGAAGGCCCAAAGTTCAGAGTACATATCAACCATTGATTCCAGAAGACACATGTCGAAGGATCGTCAACTTCGGGTGAAAGCACTCCAGAAGAAATTGTAGGAGGAAAGTTTTGAAACTTCCAAAGCCCGAAGGGTCGAAGCAATTTCACAGTCGTTGATCTATGGGAGGACACCTGTCAATAGATCATGAACTCTAGGTAAAAGCATTCCAAGAGGAGGCAAGCGAGGAAAGTTGAGACTCTTGAAGCATGGAGTCTCGAAGTGGATCTCGATCGTTGATTGTGAAAGAGGACAAGGACCGTTGATCCAATCCTGGCTAAAAGTTCTGAAGTCCTGAAGCTCTGGACAAGCACATTTGCAGCTAAGTGTAGGGTCATGGTCGTGGTCATATGCAGATTGAGATTTGAAGGAAGGAAGGCTAAGGGTCGAATTGGTTATCTTCGAGACAGAAAAGTGATAAGGAAGGATTTAGCCGTGGTTTCTAGTCGTGGTCACCTGGGAAGGTGGTTTGAAGGAAGTGCCTGCACAGGATGAAATTCTGTGTCAGCCAAGGATAACAGGACACTGTTATTTTCGTAGAATGGGGATACGATATCCATGAGCCAAAAAAAAAGAAAGAGACATGTAGCATCGTGTGGCAATTTTGTTTACCATATGCATAATTCTAACAAAACGGTCGCTTGCACATTTTGTATAATTAAGGGGCTTAATAACATCAGCTCAGGATGTGTATTGAGGAAATGGAAGAAGGAGAGGGAGCCTCCAGTCATGATAAGGAGGCTGAAGGCCAAATTACCAGAGTTGGTAATGCAGAGACAGAGTCCAATGGATGCAAGGGAAAAGGAGAGAAGGAAACATTAATAGAAATGGTAAGAAGTCTGAAGATGGAAGTGCAGAGATACAAAGTAGACAACAAGAGACTAATGAGAGAGAAAAGTGAGATAAATGCTTGAGTGTTGCAGAGCTTAAATCAGTTGCAAAGACAAATGAAGAAGCGATCAAACTCAAGACAAGAGGAAGAAGGTGGGTGCCATGAAATAAGGGATGATCGTGGAAGAGTTGGTTATTCCAGAAGTGCTAGAAGAGCTCCTAGACACCACTCACCTCCTTACTCAGAAAGAAAGTTTTATGCATCGGAATATCCCATAAGCAGTCCAGAGGTGTCTCATGTCAGACACCAAAGAAGGAAACAAGAGGTAGATCGTTTGCAAGGAGAGGTGAGGAATATCAAGCCACCTTCCTTTGAGGATGAAAGAGAAAGGGAAGATGATGTTGAAGCATGGTTTCTTGGGCTCAAGAGATATTTTCAGTTGCATAACTATTTGTCCACCCTGGAAGCTAGGATTTCCACCTACCATCTACACGGGAAATTTGCAATGTGGTGGGACCAATTGAAGCAAGTGGAACATGTTGATAAAAGTAGGATCACTTGGAAGCAGTTCAAGAAGTACTTCCAAAAGGAGTACCTCTCAGAGCATTTCTATGACAAGAAAATGCAGGAGTTCTTTGAACTTAGGTTAGGAAGAATGACTATGGCAGAGTACAAGAAGAAGTTCTTTGGATTGTTAAAGTATGTCAGGTTCATTGGTGATGAGAAAGTGAAAATACAGATATTTCTAAGTGGACTGTCAGCCTTTTATAAGGAAAATATCAAGTATGATGATCCCAAGACCTTGACTGAGGCCATCAGGAAGGAAAAATACCTATATGAGCAAAGCTAGGGAAGAGAATCCCTATAGAAATATTAGAAGGACAAGAAAAATGTGAAGTCCGATCAGAGGAGGAAAGGATTCAAACCTCCCTTCAATAGGAATGAGCCTAATAGAAATCATCAAGATGAGTATGCTAAGGGTTATTTCAAGAAGGAAGATTCCTTGGGAAAAAGGGGAAGACCACCAATCCAATGTTGGGGATGCAAGGAAGACCACCTGCACAAGGATTTCCCACACAGAAAAGATAGAGTGAGGACTGTGCACAACATCCAAGAAGCTACAACAGTGGAAGATATGGGAAGAATATATGCAGCTTTAAATGATCGACAAGCTTAGTACCAGTCCAATATGATCGAGGTGGAAAGTAAGATCGTAAATCAGCCTGTTTCTATTTTGATTGATTCAGGAGAAATTCATTGCTACATTGATCCTAAGATAGTGGATAGATTACATTTGGAGAAAAGTAAAATTGGAAAAGCAAGTTTGGTTCAGTTAGCCACTGGAACCAAAAGAAGAATCCATGATATAGTCAGGAGTTTCTCCATAAGTCTTAATGGCATGAATACTAGTGTTGATCTAAATATCATACCATTGGGGTCTTATGATATTCTAATTGGAATGGATTGGTTGGACAAGAATCATGTTGTCTTATATTGTCATAACAAGACATTTACATGTCTTGATGGAAATGGAAAACAGAGCACTGTGAAAGGAGTTCCAAGACCCATCTCTATAAGGGATATTTCATCCTTACAGCTAAAAATATGTTTTAGGAAAGGATGTTAATTGTATGCATCTCATGTGGAAGAGACAGATAATACAAAGGAGCCAATCCTCAAATATTTTGTGGTACTACAAGAATTTTAATATGTATTCCAAGAAATGCCCGGATTGCCACCAAGAAGGGAGATAGATTTCTCAATTGATTTAGTTCCAAGAGTTTCCCCGGTGTCAAAAACACCTTACAGAATGAGCACACTAGAGTTAAAAGAATTACAAATGCAGTTGGAGGAATTGTTGAAGAAAGGGTACATACGTCCAAGTGTTTCACCTTGGGGAGCACCAATACTTTTTGTCAAAAAGAAGGATGGAACCTTGAGGCTGTGTATTGACTTTCGACAGTTGAACAAGTACACTACAAAGAACAAATATAATCTACCAAAAATTGATGACCTCTTTGATCAGCTAAGAGGAGGAAAGATATTTTCAAAAATTGACCTAAGGGCAGGATACCATCATGTAAGAATCAAGGAAGAATACATTCATAAGACAACCTTTAGGACCAGGTAAGGGAATTATGAATTTGTAGTGGTGCCATTCAGACTGACCAATGCACCAGTTGTATTAATGTGCTTAATGAATGACATATTTAGAAATTATTTGGATAAGTTTGTCATAGTATTCCTGGATGACATACTTATCTATTCTAAGTCTGAAGAGGAGCATGAACATCACTTAAGAATGGTATTGAAAGTACTAAGAGAACACCAATTGTATGCCAAGTTGAGTAAGTTTTATTTTTATCAAAAGTAGATGCATTACTTGGGACACATTATTTAAGAGCAGGGCATAGCAGTAGATCCAGAGAAGATCGAAGCCATTAGAGGATGGCCAACACCCAGAAATGTGTCAGACGTCATATATTTTATGGGATTAGTTGGCTACTATGAAGGTTCATAGTAGGGTTCTCTAATATTGCTCATCCCATCACTTCTTTGCAAAAGAAGGGAACTAAATTTGAATGGACACTCAAGTGTGAAAAGAATTTTAATCTATTGAAGGAATTACTTACTAGTGCACCTGTGTTAAAGATTTCTGACCCAAATGAAAGTTTTGTGGTATGTACAGATGCATGTAAGGAAGGACTTGGGGGAGTCCTCATGCAAAATGGACATGTCATTGGATATGAGTTCAGAAAGCTTAAGGAACATGAGAGGAACTATGCCATCCACAACTTGGAACTTTCTGCCATTGTTCACGCCTTGAGGATGTGGAGGCATTATCTCATGGGGAAGAAATTTGAATTAAGGACAGACCACATTGGCCTGAAGTATATTTTTGAATAGCCAACATTGAATGTCAAGAAAACAAGATTGTTGGAATTTTTAAGTGAATATGACTTCGATATCAAGCATATCAAGGGAAAGGAGAATAAAGTTGCTGATGCACTTAGTAGAAGAGTGCATCTCATGCATGCTATTGCTACTAGTATGCATCAGTCAGACTTGAAGAGCATAATTTTATATGGTCTTGTTATAGACCAACATTACCTACAGGTAAAGGAAAACGTATAGCAAGGAGATGTACAACAGAAAATAAAGGAGTATGAGATAAAGGAAGACGGATTACTCATGCATAAAAATAGAATATATGTTCCTAGTTCCGGAGAACTGAGGAATTTGGTACTGAAGGAAATGCATGATGTTCCTTATGTTGGACATCCTGGTTACCAGAAAACAATTGCAGCAGTAAGAAGCCAGTTCTTTTGGCCAGGAATGAAGAAGGATGTTGTTGATTACATCGCTCGATGTATGGAATGTCAGAAGGTGAAGGTTGATCATAGGCACCCAACGGGTTTGCTGCAGCCATTGCCAATTCTAGAGAAGAAATGGGAATTCATCACCATGGATTTCATCATAGGATAACCCAGAACGAATAAGCAACATGATTCAATCATGGTGGTGGTTGAAAAATTAACAAAGGATGCTCATTTTGTGCCTGTGAAGACAACGCATACATTGACTAATATTGCAGAAATCTTCATGAAGGAAATTTCTAGGTTGCATGGGATACCTAGGACAATTGTTTCGGACAGAAATACAAAGTTTACCTCCAATTTTTGGAGGGGATTTTTTAAATGATTTGGCACAAATCTAAACTTTAGTACAGCATATCATCCCCAGACAAATGGGAAAACAGAGAGATTCAATCAAATAATTGAAGACATGTTGAGAATGTATGTGATGGATAAGCCATCTAAGTGGGAAGATTACTTACACTTGGTTGATTTTTCATATAATAATGGGTATCAAGCTTCATTGAGAATGATCCCATTTGAAGCCTTGTATGGTAGGAAATGTAATACTCCAGTGAGTTGGGACAACCCAACAGATAGAGTGGTACTTGGGCCAAAATTGCTCAAGGACATGGAAGACCAGGTGGTCAAGATCAAGAAAAATTTAGAGGCAGCTCAAGATAGACAGAAAGTTTATGCAGACAAGAACAAGACAGCTAGAGAATTTAAAGTAGGGGATCATGTACTTTTGAAAGTGAAACCTGTTATCCCCGATTTCTAGGGATAACTAGGAGATCATGTCTCGAGGCCCACAGGTCCTAGACATGGAGTACCAAGAGTAGGATTGACCTGACCATGGCCCTAGAGGGCCCTAGCAACAGCAGCATCCATCACCATCGGCTTGGACTTGCATCAGAGAAGACTCTTGCTCCATGTCGTAATTGGTCCAGGTATCATGGTATGTGTCATGTTTGATCATTATAACTTTCAGATATATGCATCAGGTTCCTTACATTTTTGACAACTACTTGGATCTTACACTAACCCACTTGACCATTGTTGGGGGGATTAACGGGGTGCCCTAGCAAGCTTGTATCCATAGGTTTTGGTTAGCCACCAGGGGGGATTTGAAGAGCCATCGTTCACTCCCACCATACGATCATTTTACATATTATCTCCCATAAATCCATCCCATTCCCCTAGTCCGAGCATTAGGATGACCTATTTGAGGGGTTACACTTTGTCCTGTGGGAAGAAGGGGCTAAAGGCCCAGGGGGTAAAAGCAGCTGGTAAAAGATAAAAGCCATAGGAAATAAAACCTAGAGATGCCTCGCCCAGGGATCCCCGAGAAGGCAATAAAAGGCCTCTCGATAAGAAACAAAGGGGACCTAAAGAAAAATATTAAAACAAGGCCTAACCAAGAGGATGGGAGGTCTCATCACGAGCTGACCCATTATGCTCATAGGTATCTAGCAGTATGACGTTGCCATTATCTAGTCACCACGCCAGGGCAATGACCCTTAGTTGCATGGCCAAGGGAAAGGGGGTCTCATCACGAGCCAGCCTTATCATTTCTGCAAAAATACTAGTGGGTAACACTGTCAGCTCTGGTCACCACACCAAGGCAATGTCCTCTGGCCAGATTTTGAAAAAAAAAGAAAGAAAAAAGTAATGAATAAAGGAAGAATAAAGGAAATAAAAGGGCTTGGAAAGAACTTCATCCATGACAGGTACAGCTCGCCTCCTACAAAGGCACCCATGGATAATACCTACCCCTGGTCTTCACTATGTCTGGACATCCTTAGACCATACCATCTCATGTTACATGGCTTGAATGATATCCTTTGGAAACTTTCCTCTTCTTGTGGATGCTGGCCCAACAGGGCACTTTGTCGTTTCTTCAGCTTTGTACAATAGGTCAATGTAATGTCTTTGAGCTATTAGATGATATGTTGGGGATTTTATGCATGTATTTGATAAATTTAATGATGAGATATGATTGACATTGCTATGATCCCGAGGACTAATGAGCCCATCGAGGGCGAAGTTTTTGATGTGCAAGACCATGCCCGACGGATAGGTACCAGTGGACCAGTACACATGGGGAGATGATTAGCTCGGACCTCCATGGGGCTGAAGAGCCCATCAGATGGTTGTTGGGATGACAGAGACAGGACAGTGTTATGATGAGATTTTTCACATGAAGAAAGAAGGACGTTCCACCCAGGACACTTTGGCAGAGCCCGACCTAGGGGGGATCACCCACTTCAGATGGAACGTTTTCCTCTGGATGGACAGGATGTCACCTAGGAGAGATGGACATTACCTTGAGCATGTGGCAGTATGATGAGGCTACTGGTACATGTGGCGACTTGGAGGAGCCCTGAAAGGGATAACGTCTGACTTCTGGATGCTGGATATGCCCAAAAAGGGCCAGCGTCTCCCTCAGAAAGGCTTGACGTCCCACCTTTTTCTCATTTTATGTCATTTATCAAGCAGTTAATGTAAAAACAGTGTAAATTTTACAGTCAACCTTGTCAATTGTTTTAATGACCTATTTTGTAATTTAAAGGTCATGGATTGGTATATATTGAGGATGTTTTTCCCTCATTTGAAGATAACACAACTCACTCTCTTGTGAGATCTCAATAATTGCGCCCTAGTTTGGGTATTTTTGGTGTTTTAAGTGAGGCACTACTCTTGGAGGAGGATTTATCTTGGCATTTATGGAATTTCTCTCATGGAAGGTTTACAACTAGGGTTTGCATGTGCTTTTCTTCATGATATGTAAGTGTTTTTCCTGCAAAACTTCTTGATTGAATGGTTGTAGGTTAGTATTCTTGCATCTGCTTATAAATTGATGATTTTTAAAACCCTAGGTAGCAAGCAGACAAGTAGGTCATTGCTATATGTCCCCATGTTGAGAAATAGTTTTTAGCCATTGAAAGAAGAATATATAGCATAGCCATTGCTACACTTTTCATTCTTTTTTTTCTGAGCTAGCATTGAAGTTATAGGTTAAAAAGAGGAGACATCCTAGGCCTAGTTGAACTACACCTAGGGTTTCACCTTCTAGGGTTTGAAGGCCTTGCCTTTGCAACACCTTCTCCCTTAAATTTATACTTTGAAGCTAGCTGTTTTGCCAAGTGTATTTAGAGAAGGAGGAAGGAGCACGAGGCCTTGCTTAAGCAACACCAGAGTGAGCCTCCTTCCCCTAGGGTTTTGATTCTAGGGCCCTACCATTGCAGCACCTTAGAACCCTACCTTCCAGTCTTTAAGTTTTAATCCTCCCGAGACTTTATGCCCTTGCTTTGACTCCATTTACCCTAAGGCACTGGTAATTTCTCCAACGTTGAGTTTCTTGTGTACAAAACTATCTTTCAAACTTTAATTTTTTGAAACCCTTACTAAACCTAACACTGCTAACCTAGGCTGATGTCATAATTGATGCAACACCCTTTTGACTAATAATAATCAATTAAATGATGACGTCAAGCATTTACTAAGCAAATTGTTGATTAGATATACTATAGGCTTGGTCATTTTGGTAGATATTGATGAATTGGTGATATTTCATAGGCTAATTAGCAGAATGTTGACTTCATCTTATCCATTACATTGCTTATTGAATGAAATCAGATAGTTAAGAAGTACTAACCCTTTGAGTTATAGCTTGCAAATTGTAACACCCTGTTTCCCCCAGTTTGTAAAAATAACAGGACTGGCCAACAAATATGGCAAACTCATAAATGTGAATATGTGATGTAAATGGACCTTGAGGAAAAGGTCAATGAATGTGAATAACATTATGAATTTTATTGCAGGATTGCTGAGAGGGGATGTGCAGAAAAAGAGACGACGATGGCGATGGAAGGCACCTGGAAAGGTGGCATTAAATTCCACCGAGAATTAATACCGTATTTGGACTCCACTAGCCCGGAGAACCAAAAGCGGCTCGCTGGCCCCAAATTAAATGTCTCACATGCTGGTAGGTAGATGGATTAATGAGGGATGGGAGGTGAACCGCCCATCCGTAGAGCCGTCAGGCCTGACCAACACGAGGGTAATCACGCCACATGCAACCTCGCAAGAGGATAAGGCATAGGGTAGAAGTGATTGGGGGCAGACGCAAGGGGAGAACTTATGAATTACGCAGAGTGAGTGATAGCAGAGAGGAAGGATTGCAACCTTCGCTCCTGGTCACTGGAAAATGGAGACGCAGTCTCCCAGCATCGTCATCTCAGCTCGGGGGTGGCTAGTGGTAAATCCGTTGGGAGTCGCTAAGCCTACGGTTGGGTGGAAACGAGCACCCCTCTCAGCAGTTGCTTGACCCCTGGTGTTATTTCTGATAAGTGTTTTGCCTCTGGCATCTTGAAATATATATATATATATATATATATGTTTATTCTGATAATTATTCTCATAAGATGTGAAACTGTGAATGATTTCATTGTAAGAATGACTGTATGGTGTTTTGATCAGTTCTAGTAGTGGTATATTTATATGGAAAGACTACATATGGTTTATGTCCTCATGAATTCGTTATTTGTGTGCCTACTAACCAAATTCAGACTTCACGTATGGTTCTCGAGAGGACGACATCCTTATATACCTCAGGTAGTACCCTGAGTAAATCTCCCCATAGAAATACCTTCCTTGAAAAACCCATCAAGAACCGGGAAGGCGGTTGTGAAGGCGTAAAGCCTTAGTAACCCTGCATGAGGAGGAACGATCCTCTTGAAGAAACCGAGATGACAGCATAAGGATGGAATATCGAATCGACGGATGAGATTCCGTCGGGAGACCTGTGGTCACTCACGACCGTCAGATCAGAAGGAGAAGGTGGAGTGTTAAGTGCTTTAACCTTGATAGGTGTTGATCAATGGACGAGATTCCGTCTGGAAGTCTGCGGTCACCCACGACCGTTAGGTTAGTAGGAGAAAGTAGGGCGTTAAATGACCTACCCCTTTGTTTTCATGTGTCTTCATGGGTAGCGAAGAGTTTAGGACCATAGATCCCCAAGGTTCATGAGAGTATCTGGACCGTGGATCTTTTCCACGCCCAGGGAGTCGTGTAAGAATGCATGGGTAGGAACCATTATGAGCCGTCAGATCTCGGCTGAAAAACCCGACAGTCGTTGGATCTGTCAGGAGTTACCTGAGGGTTAAGACTCCAGTGTATAGGGGCTTTCCATTGTGGAAATCTCGAGATGGATCTGGACCGTCCGTCTAATGGAGGCCACGTGTCAAGAGATCACCCACTTCGGGAAACCGGGAGTCGGGAAATCGGGAGTCTTGTTGACAAGAGATCGAGGTTTTCCATTGTGGAAATCCTAGGATGGATCTGGACCGTCCGTCTAACAGAGGCAACGTGTCAAGAGATCACCCACTTCGGGAAACCGGGAGTCGGGAAATCGAGAGTCCTGTTGACAAGAGATCGGGACTTTCCATTGAGGAAATCTCGGGATGGATCTGGGCCGTTGGGAATCGCAGAATCGGGATTCATGTTGACAAGAGTTTGAGATTTCTCCATGGTGAAAACCTTGGGATAGATCTGAGCCGTCATATTGATGGAGGCCACGCGTCGTGAGATCTCCCCATTTCGGGAAATTGGGAATCATGAGATCAGGAGTCCTGGTGACAAGGGATCGAGGCTTTCTTGGGTGGAAACACTGAAGCAGTTGTGGACCGTCTGATTTAAGGAGGTGACGTGTTGAGAGATTACCCGCTTCGGGAAATTGGGGATCGGGGATTCGGGAGTTCCATTGACAAGAACTCGGGCCTTTGCTTTGATAAATCCCGACCCATAATGATGAGACGATAGCAGGTGGTTGAGTCTTGAGGAACGGACAAGATTCCTTCGGGAAATCTCAGGGTCCGTAACGACCGTCCGATGTGAGGAAGAGATGCCAGTTTTACGCTGGGGTGTGAAAACGCATTAGGGTAAGTAGTGAGAAGATCTGGATGGCCAGCGTCCGCCCGCCTAGATCTATGGCTGAGGATGCATTCTGGATCCCCATTGGCCGATCGCTAGCCCTGTCGGGGTTCAGTGGTTTCCAAGTCAAACGAATCGACATCACTATAGTGCAGAGGCACGAAATATGAAAGAAGTACTGCGATCATTTGATCTGTGATCGTGACCCATGATCACATGGGAACAAAGAGAGAGAGAGAAAGAGTCAGTTTACACTGGGCCTCCACGAATATCTAGGGGTCCTGATTTGGCAGAAGACTAGAAAAAACTGATTTAGGTAGTGGGTATCTGACAAAGTGGTATCAGAGCATGGTTACAACACTTGGCCTGCTTGGGCTCAGGCACGAGCCACGTAAGGAGACACTGTCATCTGCGTTTTTCCCTTATGAAAAAGGATTGCAGGATGAAACTGTAATCTGAGACATGAACTTCATTGTCCTATTTTAGTGTTAAGATGGCGGATAGATAAGAATGAAGAACCAAATGAAAAACCCCTGTTATATGGGTATACATGTGAAAATATGAATTTATGCGCAGGTTATAAAAATGTATTTAACTCTTGACTAATAACCAACATTTGTCTTTTCACCCAAGCAGACGATCAGCCGCAGGAATTTACAGACGCAAAAAATGGTGACTCACCAAGAGGTGGGAGAAGGCTCCCACAACCGAGATGAAAAGTCTGACGAAAGAAGAGCAATAGGAACCCCTCCAAATCTAGCTGAGACTGTGAGGAGTCTCATGGTTGAATTGCAAAGCTGCAAGGCCGACAATGAAAGGATGATGAAAGAACAAGAAAAGAAAACTGAAATTAATGCAGTTTTACTGCAGAGCTTATCCGACCTACAGCGACAAATGCAGCATGATCCCAAAATGTAGAAACATGGTCATATTAGTGGCCATACTGAGAGAAGCACCTCAAGAAAGGTCCACCCCAGAGGTAAAGGACCAGTGCCAGATGATTCCACAGAGAAGGAAGCTGGCGATTCAGAAGTCTCTTCTAGCAGCAGGACCAGTTCCTAGTCTCGAAGAAAAAAGAAGAAGAAAAAGTCTTCCAAGAGTCATAAATTTGAGGAATTCAGGAAGGCCAAACCTCCCTCCTTCGATGGTGAGATAAAGAAGGGAGAGGAAGTTGAGGCCTGGCTACTTGGACTGAAGAAATATTTCAGAGTCCATGATTTTTCAGATAATTTGAAGGCCCGAGTGGCCACTTTCAATCTGAACGGAAAAGCTTCCATCTGGTGGGAAGATCTTAAGAATATGAAAGGGGTCCGCGAGGAGGACCTGTCTTGGAAACGGTTTGAGAAGTACTTACGGAAGAAGTATTTTTCAGAAAGATATTTCGATGAGAAGGCTAAAGAGTTTTATGAACTCAAACTGGGGCAACTCACTATAGAGGAATATGTCAACAAATTCCTCGACTTATTGAGATATGTACCCTACATCAAAGCAGAGAAGGAAAAGGTGCAACGCTTCATCAGTGGGCTACCCAAGGAATACTGGAACCAAATCGAATTCGACGAGCCAAAGACCTTAGAAGACACTATTTGAAAAGCAACATATTGTCATGAACAATATGGACATCGAGCAGAGTCTCGTGGAGATTGGAAACAGAAGAGTGGTTCGAGATTTCATAAAAAGGGGACCAAATCCTCAGGATTTAAGAGCTACAAGAAGAACCCCCGAATGAACTTTCCAACCCGGAGTGCACTCCAGCAGAACTTTCCCTCGGTGGACGGAAATAAAACTTTTGGACCTATACCAGTGAAGACTAATAACCCGAAGAAAGAACCTCTGAAATGTTGGGGTTGCGGAGAAGTGCATCTCCTGAGAGACTGTCCACACCGACAACAGAACAGTCGGAAAGTTTATAACATGCAGGAAGCTACCACAGTTAATGATGTGGCAAGGAGTGTGTCGCAGATTTATGCAGCCTTGGATAATAACCAAGTTGACCACCAAGCTTCAGTGGTGGAAATAGAAGGTATGATTTTCAACCATCTAGTGTCTGTTTTAATTGACCCTGGTTCAAATTTGAGTTATATAGCCCCTAATACTATGGATAAGTGTAAGCTACAGCCACAAAAACAAACCAAGCCATGGTTGGTACAGTTAGCCACTGGCACCAAAAGAAAGGTAGTAGAGGTCATACCAGCCTGCCATTTAATGTTGGGTGAATTCCCCACCCAAGAAACCCTTAATGTATTACCCCTGGGATCATACGATCTGTTGATTGGTATGGACTGGTTGGCTGCCCATAAATCCAAATTGGACTGTTACCATAAAACTTTAGGATGTGTGAGAAAAGAAGGAAAAAGGATAACCCTTCAAGGGATCTGAAAACCTGTCTTGGTGAGGCAAATATCAGCCCTGCAAACAAGAAAGTATTGCCGAAAAGGGTGCCCCTATATGTAATACAGGTGTTGAACACAATCGAAGGTGATAAACCAAACCCTGATGATCACCCTATCCTGAGAGAATACAGAGATGTGTTTTTGGAAAAGGTACCGGGTCTACCTCCGAGAAGAGACATTGACTTCTCGATAGAGCTCGCACCAGGAGCGGTGTCGGTGTCTAGGACACCCTACCGAATGAGCACACCTGAGTTAGTGGAACTCAAATTGCAATTGAAAGAAATGATGGATAAGATTTATATTCGACCCAGTGTGTCCCCATGGGGAGCACCAGTCTTGTTTGTGAAAAAGAAGGATGGTACCCTCAGACTGTGTATAGATTATAGACAACTCAATAAAGTAACCATAAAGAACAAGTACCCCTTGCCCAGGATCGATGATCTATTCGATCAATTGGGGGGTGCGTCTATTTTCTCAAAGATTGACTTGAGGTCGGGATACCATCAAGTCCGAATCAAGGATGAAGACATCCATAAAACCGCTTTCCGGACATGGTATGACCACTATGAGTTTGTGGTAGTGCAATTTGGGTTAACCAATGCCCCTGCCACTTTCATGTGCTTAATGAACAATGTACTCGGTAAATTTTTAGATAAATTTGTACTAGTTTTTATTGATGACATATTAATCTACTCTAAGAATAGAGAAGAACATGAAGAGCATCTTAGACTTGTGCTGCAAGTGCTAAGAGAACATCATCTCTATGCTAAATTCAGAAAATGTGACTTCTTTCAGAAGAAAATACATTACTTGGGACATGTTCTATCCGAGGAAGGGGTAGCAGTAGATCTTGACAAGATCAGGTCTATCATGGAATGGCCTACCCCAAAGGATGTCTCAAACATCAAATCCTTTATGGGATTGGCGGGATACTATAGGAGATTTATAAAAGGATTCTCCAAGATTGATTGTCCAATCACTGCCCTCCAGAAGAAGGGGACAAAATTCCTATGGACATAGCAATGTGAAGAAAGATTTCAAACCTTGAAACATCTACTAACTCATGCACCCGTGTTGAAAATAGTTGACCCAGAAGTTGACTTCCTTGTGTACATAGATGCCTGTAAGGAAGGGCTCGGAGGAGTCCTTATGCAGGAAGGAAGTGTGATCTGCTATGAATCCCGAAAGTTGAATGAACATGAGGTCAACTATGTGACTCATGATCTAGAACTAGATGCCATAGTGCATGCCTTAAAAATGTGGAGGCATTACCTCTTGGGAAGGAAATTTGTACTTATGACAGATCACTATGGATTATGGTATTGGTTTGACCAACCAAATCTCAATGCTAGACAAGCTAGATGGATGGCCCTCCTTAGCGAATTTGATTTTGAAATCAAACACATTAAAGGGAAAGAAAATAGGGTGGTCGATGCCCTTAGCAGAAGCATGAAACCAATTCACCTAGCAGCGGTGAGTACCTACGAGACATATGTCAAGGACAGAGTCAGAAATGCATAAGAAACAGATCCCTTCGTTCAAACTATGACCCTGTACCTACAACAAGAACCCCCTGAAGTAAAGTGTGAAGGCTACCAGATGACCGAAGGAGGTCTACTCACTTACAGAGATAGATTTTACATTCCAAAGGATGATGACTTGAAGAGGTTCATTATGGATGATCTACATAAAAGACCATACAATGGTCACCCAGGATACTAGAAAATGATCACCACCACCCGGAAACAGTTTTATTGGCTTGGATTGAAGAAAGACATAGCCAAATATTTGGCCTGATGCATAGAGTGCCAACAGGTTAAAGCAGAACATCGACACCCAGCAGGACTATTACACCCTTTACCCATCCCAGAATGGAAATGGGAAACCATCTCCATGGATTTTGTCACTGGATTGCCAACTTCAACCAAACAGAATGACGCCATTATGGTAGTGGTGGATAAGCTGAGCAAGTCTGCTCATTTCATTCCCGTCAAATCAACCTGCAAGGCGATAGATATCTCCCAGATATTCATGAAAGAGATATTCCGACTGCACGGTATGCTGAGAGAGATAATATCCGATAGAGACACAAAATTTACTTCCAATTTTTGGAAATCATTGATGGCTAGATTGGAGACCAAATTGTTGTTCAGCACCGCCTATCACCCTCAAACCGATGGACAGACTGAAAGAGTGAATCAAGTATTAGAGGATATGTTAAGGATGCATGTAATGCATCAACCCAGGAGATGGGAAGACTACCTGGCATTGGTAGAATTCGCCCACAACAACGGCTACCAAGCATCCTTAAAGATGAGTCCCTTCGAGGTCCTCTATGGTAGGTCGTGTAATACTCCAATCAGCTGGAGTAATCCTGTAAATAGGATTTATTTTGGACCTGACATGCTGAAAGAAATGGAACAACAAGTAGCTCAGATAAAACAAAATCTGAAGATCGCCCAGAACCGACAGAAAAGTTATGCTGACCAAAAGAGAACTCCAAGAGAGTTCAAAATGGGAGACCATGTGTATCTCAGAATTAAGCCCAGAAGGAGTTCCCTGAAAATGGGAGCTTGTGACAAGTTGGTACCCCAGTATTGTGGACCCTTTGAGGTTCTAGATAGAGTGGGACCTGTAGCCTATCGGCTAGCACTTCCTCCCACAGTAAAAGCACATAATGTTTTCCATGTTTCATTATTGAAGAAATATGTACATGATGCTAATCATATAATTGACTGGTATGTGATCCAGGTGGAACTGGAGGGATAATTTCTACCAGAACCCCAATGCATACTGGATAGAAAGGAAACCCTGCTCCGGAACAGAACCATTGCACAGGTCAAGGTGCAGTGGAAACATTTTGACCCAGATGAGGCTACATGGGAAATGGAGGATGCCATGAGACATGCATATCCGATTTTGTTTACTTCTGTACATGCAATTCATGTTAGTAGATAATAACATCGAGGACGATGTTCCTTTTTAAGGGGGAGGGAATTGTAACACCCTGTTTCCCCCAGTTTGTAAAAATAACAGGACTGGCCAAGAACTATGGCAAACTCATAAATGTGAATATGTGATGTAAATGGACCTTGAGGAAAAGGTCAATGAATGTGAATAACATTATGAATTTTATTGCAGGACTGCTGAGAGGGGATGCGTAGAAAAAGAGACCACAATGGCGGTGGAAGCCACCTGGAAAGGTGGCATTAACTTCCACCGAGAATTAATACCGTATTTGGACTCCACTGGCCTGGAGAACCAAAAGCGGCTCCCTGGCCCCAAATTAAATGTCTCGCAGGCTGGTAGGTAGATGGCTTAATGAGGGATGGGAGGTGAACCGCCCATCCATAGAGCCATCAGGCCTAACCAGCGCGAGGGTAATCATGCCACACACAACCTCACAAGAGGATAAGGCGTAGGGTAGAAGCGATTGGGGGCAGACGTGAGGGCAGAACTCTGGCATTACGCAGAGTGAGTGATAGCAAAGAGGAAGGATTGAAACCTTCGCTCCTGGTCACTGGAAAATAGAGACGCAGTCTCACAACATCGTCGTCTCAGCTCGGGGGTGGCTAGTGGTAAAGCCGCTGGGAGTTTCTAAGCCTACAGTTGGGTGGAAACGAGCACCCCTCTCAGTAGTTGCTTGACCCCTGGTGTTATTTCTGATAAGTGTTTTTCCTCTGGCATCTTGAAATATATATATATATGTTTATTCTAATAATTATGCTCATAAGTTGTGAAACTGTGAATGATTTCATTGTAAGAATGACCATATGGTGTTTTGATCAGTTCTAGTAGTGGTATATTTATATGGAAAGACTATGTATGGTTTATGTCCTCGTGAATTCGTTATTTGTGTGCGTACTGACCAAATTCAGACTTCACATCTGGTTCTCGAGAGGACAACATCCTTATATACCTCAGGTAGTACCCTGAGTAAATCTCCCCATAGAAATACCTTCCTTGAAAAACCCATCAAGAACCGGGAAGGCGGTTGTGAAGGCGTAAGGCCTTAGTAACCCTGCATGAGGAGGAATGATCCTCTTGAAGAAACCGAGATGACAACATAAGGATGGAATATCGAATCGACGGATGAGATTCTGTCGGGAGACCTGTGGTCACTCACAACCGTCATATCGGAAGGAGAAGGTGGAGTATTAAGTGCCTTAACCTTGATAGGTGTTGATCGATGGACGAGATTCCGTCGGGAAGTCTGCGGTCACCCACGACCATTAGGTTAGTAGGAGAAAGTAGGGCATTAAATGCCCTACCCCTTTTTTTTCCTGTGTCTTTGTGGGTAGTGAAGAGTTTAGGACTGTATATCCCCAAGGTTCATGAGAGTATCTGGACCGTGGATCTTTCCCACGCCCAGGGAGTCGTGGAAGAATGCATGGGTAGGAACCATTATGAGTCGTCAGATCTCGACTGAAAAACCCAACAGCCATTGGATCTGTCAGGAGTTACCCGAGGGTTAAGACTCTAGTGTATAGGGGCTTTCCATTGTGGAAATCTTGGGATGGATCTGGACCGCCCGTCTAACAGAGGCCACATGTCAAGAGATCACCCACTTCGGGAAACTGGGAGTCGAGAAATCGGGAGTCCTGTTGACAAGAGATCGAGGTTTTCCATTGTGGAAATCTCGGGATGGATCTGGACCATCTGTCTAATGGAGGCCACGTGTCAAGAGATCACCCACTTCGGGAAACCGGGAGTCGGGAAATCGGGAGTCCTGTTGACAAGAGATTGGGACTTTCCATTGAGGAAATCCCGGGATGGATCTCGACCGTTGGGAATCGCGGAATCAGGATTCCTGTTGACAAGAGTTCGGGATTTCTCCATGGTGAAAACCCCGGGATAGATCTGATCCGTTAGATTGATGGAGGCCACGCGTCGTGAGATATCCCCATTTCGGGAAATCGGGAATCGCGAGATCGGGAGTCCTGACGACAAGGGATCGGGTCTTTCCTGGGTCGAAACCCCGAAGCAGTTGTGGACCGTCTGATTTAAGGAGGTGACGTGTTGAGAGATTAACCACTTCGGGAAATCGAGGATCGGGGATTCGGGAGTTCCGTTGACAAGAACTCGAGCCTTCGCTTTGATAAATCCCGACCCATAATGACAAGACGATAGCAGGTGGCTGAGTCCCGAGGAACGGACAAGATTCCTTCGGGAAATCTCAGGGTCCGTAACGACCGTCCAATGTGAGGAAGAGATGCTAGTTTTACGCTGGGGCATGAACGCGCATTAGGGTAAGTAGCTAGCAGATCTGGATGGCCAGCGTCCACCCACCTAGATCTACGGCTGAGGATGCATTCTGGATCCCCATTGGCCGATCGCTAGCCCTGTCGGGGTTCAGCGGTTGCCAAGTCAAACGAATCGACATCACTATAGCGCCGAGGTGCGAAATATGAAAGAGCTACTGCTATCATTTGATCTGTGATCATGACCCACGATCAAATGGGAATGGAAAGAGAGAGAAAGAGCCAGTTTACGCTGGGCCTCCATGAATATCTAGGGGCCCTGATTCGGCAGAAGACTAGAAAAATCTGATTTAGGTAGTGGGTATCTGACACAAATATACATATTGTGTTGTTATTATCTTGTTCTGGGCAGGTGTTTTCAACAGGGATTTCACTTATTTATTGGCTGATTAGCCAGACTATCTGATACTGGTGGTAACCTACGAGGAGGGAAATCTTAATGCTTGACCTTGTATCCATTGCCTCTTCAAAACCCAGGTTACCGGGGACATCTCCCCTAGGCTAACCTCCCTAAACAGAAAGAACCTCCCCATCAAGGTGACATTGGGTGGGGAAGGTTCCTGTTACGCCAGTTTTTCCTCTATCCTTTAGCTTGTGACCTAAAATACAAACTACGCGATAACAAAGCCCAAGAAAATCTCTTTGAAATTGGGTAGTTGTATAAAGCTGGCTGCCAAATTATGTGGTCCATTTGAAATATTGGACAGAATAGGGCCAGTTGCATACATGCTTGCATTGCCTGCTTCCATGAATGTTCATAATGTATTTCATGTATCTTTACTAGATAAATATGTGCATGATCCTAACCATGTTATAGATTGGTGCATGATTCAGGTAGAGACAAAGGGAGATTTTCAGGTTCATCCAGTGTGGGCATTGGACAAAAAATCAAAATGCTCTGAAATCGAGTTATAGAGCTGGTAAAAGTTAAGTGGACCTGCTACGGTCCTAAAGATGCTACCTAGGAGCATGAAGATGCCATCTGGGCAGAGTACCCACAACTTTTTGAATAAATTTGAGATTTTGATCTCTATTTTGTATATGCACTGAGGACAGTGCCAAAATAAGGGGGAGGGGATGTAACACCCCAGGTTTTGAACCCCCATTTTAAATAATGTATTGTTACAATGTTGAGAGGCCAAAGTTCCCAAGACACTTATTAAAAGGCCAGTGTGCCCAAGATATGTAATGTTTCTTATCATTATTAATAATAAATACATCATTGGCTACTAGACGGACAAGGACTAGAGTTATAGGGCAATATGATTCCACAAGAGAGGGGAATTGAGGGGCTAAGTGTTTATTCCTATTCTAATTACCCTTTTTGTCTAAGGGAGGGGATCAGTTATGTGAGCTTCTTGGGGAAGGCCAGGAGGTTCTTGATTTCCCCCATGAAGTTACTTAAACCCACCTCTAGTCTGATGGGGGGTTCGAATGATGTCTTGTTCATTTATTTCCTGTACGTTCATTCATTTCCCTCAAGCACTTCCATGCACCCATTCAACCATTCATTGATCCATCCTCATTCATGTCTTGTCTTGGGAAAGGGAACCAAGCTGCTGAAGAATTATCCATGGGATAGTTGGTTGTAATGGTCATTGTTGCAATCTAGCTATGACTTGAGGCCTGCATGTCTGAGATGCATTGGCTTGTGCCCTGTTTTTCTCACAACTGTGAGTCCTAAGAGTTCTAGCATTGAGATTTTGAACCAACTGTGTTGGAGGCCCAAAAATAAAGGAGAAGGACTGCCTGAGGGACTGGGTGGAAGAGAAGGGTGGAGGTCCATTCTCTTGGGTGGTATAGGATGGGTAGGAAAGAGTTGGGTACTTTGGATTGTTGTGGGTGTTGGGAAACCTGCGAGAGCTTGAGAGCTAACTGATTCATAGCCCTGGATCGGGGGTGACACTATTGTTGCGATTTGGAGTAGTGGTGTCTACGATTGGGTGTAACGTCCTTGGTCTGTAGCCAGTTGGTGCCATCTTTAATAAAGATAAGTTCTCTCTATTATGATATCATTGACATGTGTATGAATGTATTTTCCATTGTATATTTAATTATCGTTTAATTTAATCTTTAGACTATGCATCCTTGTTGATTTCTGTCGTGCATGTCATTAAAGTCTTTTCTTTTATGCATCCTTAAATTTTAAAAAGGTATCGATAAGAGAAATAAGTCTAAGGGCAGGCTTAAAGGTAGCATCCCCCATCCTGTGGGTGGTTGGGAATGTTACACACATTTTTTTCTACTACCCAATGCATCTCCCTCAACTCCACCATGAACTGACTCAAGTTTTTCATAGCAAAACAAATATCTAGCCTAGTGTTGACCAAATACATCAAGGATCCTATTAGCTACCTATATATCATGGGATCCACCAACTTTGAAATTGAAGTGATCACCTTCTTCAGAATCATAATCATAGGTGTAGCCATCGTTTTATAGTCCTCCATCCTGAATCTCTGCAATATCTCTACTACATACTTCCCTTTTCCAAGGAAGATATCTCTCGATACCTGGCATTCCTTTAACCCCAAGAAATAATGCATCAATTCAGTGTCCTTCATCTCAAAATCTCTCACGAAATCCACTTTGCACCCTACAATAATCTCATCTGCACTTGTGACAAATAAATCATCAATTTACAAAACCAAGATGAGTGGATCTTACCCAAAAAGTATGAAGTACAAGTTAAGATCCACCTCACTCTTGGTAAATCCCATACTTTGCAAGTATTTGTTGATCTTGGAATACCACACATTGGGTGCATTTTTTAGTCCATATAAGGATTTCTTAAGCCTACACACATGAGAATCCCTCCCATGTACCTCAAATCCCTAAGGTTTCTCTATGTATACTTCTTCCTTAATGATCCCATAGAGGAAAGTTGTTTTCACATCCATCTGATGTATCCTCCACCTCCTAACTGAATCAATAAAAATAATAGCTCAAATAGAAGCATACATGGTGACTAGAGAAAATGTCTCCTCGTTGTCCACTCCCTCTTTCTAGGAGAACCCTCTCACCACAAACCTCAATTTGAATTTCTCGATGCTACCATATGCAACATTATTGATATTGTAGAGCCATCTAGAACTCACAATTAACATCCCATTCACTCTTGGCACTATATCCCAAACATCATTCCTCATAATAAAGGTGTAGTCTTCTACCATGGCATCCCACCATACCTGTTGATTTTTTTTGTCTTCAAAAATTGAAGGCTCAACATAAATTATGTTACTCATAACCTCCATATAGTTTGGAAACTTCTTTGGAGGCCTTCTCTCTCTAACTGCACTCCTAGGAGCCTCATCGGCATCCCTCAATATCTATAATAGCCACCGGGGTCTCCTGATATCACTGGAAGGGATAACTCCTCCTCCCCACCTAAATTTTGAATCATTGACTATTTCTCATCCTTTGGAGCCTGTTTCTCTGTGTCCTCTATCATTGTTGATGACCCCTGAGTACTCCTAGATGCCACGTTCTCATTGAACTTAACATCTCTGCTCAAAATTGTCTTTTGTTGCATTGGAATCAAGATCATGTAAGCCTCTGAGGTCTCGATGTACACCACAAATATAACCTTATGTATTGAACACTCCATCTTCGTCATATTCTCCATAGGAACATGGATGTAAATTGTACAACCAAAGATCCTCAAATGTCCTATATTTGGCTTCACCCTTGAGAATACCTCCTTCGAATATTTTTCCTCCAATATCATGTGAGGACTCTTGTTATGCACATAAATCATCATATTACATGCCTCTTCCCACATAAACATAGGTAACTATTGTTCATGTATCATATCCCTGGAAGAACCAATGATGGACCGATTCATTCTCTCTACAAACCCATTTTGTTGAGGGTTGTATGAGACTGCCATCTCCTTCTTGATCCATGTCTCCTTGCAGAAATACTTGAATTCATTGGAGGTGTTCTCTCCCCCATTATTTGACCTCAAGATCTTGATATTATTTCCTATCTCATTCTCCACCTGATCCATGAACATCTAAAACAAAATAAACACCTCATTCTTGGTCTTCATAAAGAAGATTTAGTTTTTCATGGAAAAATTATCAATAAACGTCACATAGTATGATGATCCATGTAATGATGCTACTGAAATCAGCCCACTCACATATGAATGGATAATATCCAATACCCCCTCAGACCTACTCTAAGTGCTAGGAAAATCATCCTTGGCATTATTTCCAAGTGCAGACCCTTTGCACACTCCCTGTTGCTCAATTAAACTCTGGAAGAACTGTAACAATCCCCCTCAAAATCAAAAAATACCTATAGTGTAGGTGTCCCAACCTCATGTACCACAACTCACATAGGTTTTCATTATCGTATACCAAAGCCTAAATAGGCTTTCCATATAACATGTACAAAATGCCATCTCTAACTCCAATGAACATTGTGTTGTCTAGGATAGATTTCTTTGGACGTATCAATATCTACCCTCTCTAGAAAAAAATGACAAATCCCTTTCCTCCATACCTAAGATTGAAAGAAAAAATTTCTTCAAACCTGGTACACAAAGCATATCATGGGCATCCAATGAACCCACTAACTCAAGCTAGAACGTAATTTTTCCCTCTCCCTTCACTGCATACCTAGCATCATCACCAAGATCCACATGAGCATCTGAGTCACTCTCTTTCAAACTACTAAATATGTCATGTGCTTCTATCATATGAAAATATTCACCATTGTCCAATAACCAAGCACTCCTCATAGATGTTTTGGTAGAAAGGAAAGAAATCAGTGAGTAATGCTTCTCAAACTTCATTACAAGATCATCAATTTGCATCTCTGTTAATTTTTTTGTATGTGTCTTTCCATTACCCTTCTTCTTCTTCTTCGAACCTGGTATGTATAATGTCCATTCTTATGAAATGAGAAGCACTTGATTTTACTCAAGTCCTTCTTCTTCCTTGGCTATTATGAACCTCCATCATTGTTACCCTTCTTGCTAGAACTCTTTCCTTTTCCCTTCCTTGTATTACTGACAAGATACAAGTTATCTTCACTACCTCCCTGGTTCCTTCTCTTAGACTGTAAATGTGTTTAACCTTCATAAACTAGATCTAGATAGGAATTGACATACACAGTTGCAGAGAAAATAGAAGAAAGGAGAAGCATGAGAGAAAGAATGGAAGAATTATCATTAACCAAATGATTGAATGATAATTTACACATGATGTACTCTGTATAAATCAACCAATGTGAACTAGAGGAGAATACAATGAACCATAGTGGTGGTATAGAGTGATATAGACACACACCAACAGTTACAGGAGTAAATTTCTACCTAGTCTAGTCTCTCGGACAGTTACGGGAGTGAACTACAACCTAGTTGAGTTAACTAGTCTATTAGTCTTTAGTTAACTGACTGAAACATAGTGAAGTGAGGAGGAGATCAGGGAATCATGGGTAATGTGATAGTCTAATGATGATCCCAAGGACAATTCACATTAGTTGGTGATGATCCCAATGTTGCATGGTGATAATCCCAATGTAGCATCTAGACTCCACTCAACTGATCAAACTGAAGTGAAAACTGAAGAGAATATTCTCCTTAAAGGAATATTCTTCCTAAAATATAGGAGACTGAAGAATGACTAATAAACATAGGAAAAATCTTAGGTGTGTGTGAAGTAACTCCAACATAGACTCCTCCCGAGTCTCTTCCTGGGTGCAAACATCCCAAAGTCTCTTCCAATATAGGAGATGTTCCTAAGCAAAATATCCCTTGGAAAATGGTTCCCATGACTTGGGAAGACCATTTAATGTCACATTCACGAGCTCTATGTCCTTTCTTTTCTCCCCTATGGATGTAATTTGATCACACACATGTATGATCCTCATGAGATAGTTGGTAACATTATTATATATAGACATTTTCACCGAAATGAGTTTACTCCTTAATACCATCTTCATATTCATGTTTGTGCTCTAGAATAACCCTATCAAGGCATCAAACATCTCTTTGGTTGTCTTCTTCTCATAAAAGTGAAGAATTATATGATCCTTCATTGAATCCAAGATGACCCTTTATGCTTTGATATCCTTCTTTTTCTGAGATTACAAAGTTGTTGGAACTGTCGATGGAGTAAAAACTTTGTCCATTAACTCCCAAAGGTCATATTCTTCAAACACCAAAGTTTATATTTCTTTCTAAGAGAGGAAATTGGATGCTCCATAAAATCTGTCTTCAACTCTTAACAGTGTTGTTTCCATTCTTAAGACCTAGTAACATGCCCTAGAAATAACCTGTTGCTAAAAACTTCCCCTGTACTGACCTGTATGAAATTCTACATGACTATCACCACTAGATATCGCATATGTACACGAATGTGATCATTGAAATTTGTTTTTGTATGTGACTATGACAACCTTGAACCACATATATGTTATTGTGTTCAAAGCCTCCTGCAAATGTATGTGACTGTGCTTTTTGTGACCCACGTACACCTTTGTACAGTTGTTTCCTATAAATCCTGCCTTCGATTTATCCCTGTTGGTTATGTATCTGCTATGGATCTGAGATTGCGTGCTTGGTTTATCAAAGATTATTATTTGATACCATTTTGAAATTTCACCTACCTAGCACTGAAAATTAATTCCAAATAAATCACTTACTAAATTAAAGCACAAATGAGTAATCAACTAAATATGCAACAGAACCATAAACAAGGAAACCAAAGCAAGCACACATAAACACCAATAGTTTTGGGTAGATACCCATGGAAAAATCCCATAGGGAAAACCAGTGCTGAGAATGATTTTATTATGCTAAAATTAGGGCTATCGTAATAGGGATAGTGTCCCACTAAGAGAAATACAACTACAGAAAAACATGGTAAAGTATGAACTGTTGTACAACCCAGAAATGCACAATTGTTTAGGTGTATGGGACTTTCCTTTAACAAACCCACATATGTACATGACTATCTACACTGAAACCCACGTACATGTACAAAAGGACTATATGACAGACTTTATTATGACGTGACACTTCCCTATGGCTTCCTCTAACTGAACCCCACCTATGTTTCCTATGTTCTCTCTTCTCCTTGACATGATCTCTAGATGGAAGTCCTCCACCTGTCCAAGATCTTGAATCACAGTCCTTCATCATCCAATCCTCTATTTCAAGTGTCTTCATCCTTCACCCTAGCCTTGATTTTATAATCGTGAGTAATAATCTATTTCTAATCTCCAAAGTGATTGATGATTGATATTACTTCTCTCCTCACTTGATATTTAGAAACATGTTAATTACTTTTATCACTTTTCTTAAATAACTCAATTAGATAATTACGTAATTAATTAGTAAAATAAATTTAATTTAATAATTCCTTTAAATAAAGTAAATTCAAGATTAGAAGGCTTTGGACAATTTCCACATGTCTAGACACATATACCTATGTGGAAATACCTATCTGATGCTACCACTAGCATCAACATGAAATTATCGACTAGTTCCTTGAACCAGGGGAATCCTTGAGCAAGAAAGGTATGGGGTTTGATAGGAATCCATTTTCGATCCCATGGAAAGATTCACAATTGTCATGCAGTGATACATCACTTGTGAGGGTCATTATGGGGTCGTTTACCTACAACGCATTCATTTATTGGACCACCTACAACATGACAGGCTAGTCAACATGTAGTTTTTCGTTTGGAGCATGCTGCAAAACATGGCCAAGTAGGAACATAAATTTTTTTGCCCTTAAGAATCCCTCTCACACCACAATATAATCAAACTTTTGGTTGAGCGCGCACTACAAATCCAGTGAAGGACATGGAACGAGGTGGTAAGAGCACCAACTGGCTCTATAACACCACTGAGAAGAGCAGTAGTCGCTACAACACCTCCACGAGACAGTGACATTGCAACTCCAGAATATGAGGGAAATGCAACTCTACAAGCCATAGTTGCTACAACTCTGGATGTTGTAATGTTTGTATCTCTGGAGGATGAAAAAGCTACAACTCCCTGAACTACAACCACTAAACAAGAAACCTCTGAGGGTTCTTCCAAGATTCCTCCGCAAGAAGAAGGTAGCCATGACATTGACATAGAGGTCACAGGGAGAAAACCTTTGAACAAAATACTATCAAGGAAAAGAAAGAGGGAAGAATATCCGATGAGTAAAAAGAATAAAATGGCAAGAAACAGTGTCTCCACCAAAAAAAACAAACCCCATGTTGTTACACAAGAACCGACAGGGGATGAACAAGTTTAAGAAAGAGTAAGGAAAGAAGACACGATGGGTGATGGAAAATATTTTTCTATGCCTAGACATGATCAAGAAATAGGGAAGATAACCTTTCTAATACACAAGAAATAGAAAGGAAAATCCTAGGGGAGGGCCTTGTTGCAATTCTATAGGCCTACATCGATTATGAATATGTTGCAACTCCATAAGAAAAAGAGGCCACTATTGTACCAAAGCTAGCCAAATCATGCAAGCTAAATGAGTAAGTACCCATTTGCTTTCACTCTTGTATTCAACACTTTTAAGAAATCAGTGGGTGCTTCAGAAAAATAACATGAGGCTTTAGACCTCTCTGAAATTGTTAAAGGATGATCTTAGGAAGAAGAGATGGTTAAATTGGATGGACTACCCTAGCTAGGAAGAAAAATCCATTATTGTAGAACTAGCATATGTGAATCACCCTATTACACCAGTAGTGAACATTCACCATGTTGCCTCACAAGACAACCAACTGATTGAACCAACAGAGGACATCCACCCTGCTGTAACAACAGAGGACACCCACCATGTTGCAACAACAGAGTGCACTCTCCTTGTTGAAATAGTATAAAACAACCATCCTACTGTTATAGATGGTATTCTTCCTACTGAACCAACAAAATAGACTATCCCCGCTAAACCAACAGAAAAAAACCACCCTTCTGAGCTAGCAAAGGACACATATCCCACTGCCACAAAATCCAATTTCCCTACTCATAAGAACCACTAGATTACCATTTCCCTAATGTTACACAAAAACCAACAGAGGCCCATTTCCCTACTATCACACAAGAACCATAATATGCCAATTAATCTGATGATAGAAAAAATCCAGTGGAGGAAGCATAAGATAGAGAAACAGTGCAAGAACAAGAAAGGACCATGTTGTTACTCAAGAACTAGTAGGGGAAATTGTAGGAGAAGGCCTTGTTGCAATCCTATAGGATTACCAAGAAGAAAATGACCATGTTATTATAGAAGAACCAGCATGGCCAACTTTAGGCAAAGGCCTTGTTGCAATTTTGCAAGGCTATCAAGATGAGGAATACATTGTTGTTGATGCTAGTGGTAGCATCAAACAGGTATTTCCACATAGGTCTATGTGACTAGACATGTGGAAATCGTCTAAAGCCTTCTACTCTTGTATTTATTTTAATTAAAGGAATTATTAAAGTAAATTTTTTTTATTAATTAATTATGTAATTAGTTAATTGAATTATTTAAGAAAAGTGCTAAAAGTAATTAGCATGTTTCTAAATCTCAAGTGGGTGTGAGAAGTAATCTCAACCATCAGTCACTTTGGAGATTAGAAATATATTATAACTCAATATAATTATAAAACGAAGGCTAGGGTGAATGAAAAAGACACTTCAGATTCTTGAGAGTAGAGAAGGACCTTTTCTTTTGAGAGGATTGGATCACAAAGGATTGTGATTCAATATCTTGGATAGGTGCAGAAGGACTTCCATATAGATATCAGGTCAAGGAGAAGAGAGAACGAGGATCAGGCAGGTGGGTTTCAGTCATAGGAAGTCACATGATAATTTAGCATTGTACGGAATTTTCTATACAGGTTTTTCATGTGTATGTGGGTCACAGTGGAGAAACTCACACATACGCAGGTTTGGTGAAGAAAAGTCGTGTACACCTCAAAAAGTGTGTATTAATGGTTTGTACAGGAGGTAAAACTTTGTCAGGTTTGTCTACAGTTTTATTTCTCTCAGTAGGCCATTATCCCTATTATGAGAGCTTTGATTTTAGCATAATAAAATCATTCTCAGCACTAGTTTTCCCTTCGGGGTTTTTCCAAGGGTATCTACCAGAAAATATTGGTGTTTATGTGTGCTTGATTGGGTTTTCTTATTTATGCTTCCACTACATGCTTAGTTGATTACTCAATTGTTGTTTAATTCAATAAGTGGTTTATTTAGAATTAATAGTTGTGTGTTGAGTAGGATAAATTTCAACATGGTATCAAAGAAGGTACTCTAAGAGGAATCCAAGTACATGATCTCAGATCAATAGCAGATCCATAACCAATAGGTGGAAAGCGAATGACGTGTTTCAAGAAAACAATTATATAGAGGTAAGTTGTTTTTACAGGTGTATAGAGGTGTACGTGGGTCACAAAAATCATAGTGCACGTACATACATGGGAGGATTTTAGCATAGTCATGTATACACAGGTTAAAGTAGTGACATTAGCATACATATGTGGGTTACAGTGGTGATAGACACATACATAAGCATGTTGTATTTGTGATAATAGCATACAATTATGTACAGGTCGGTACAGGGGAAATTTTCAACAATAGGTTATTTCCAGGGCAGGTTATCAAGTCTTAGGGATGGAAACAACACCATTGAGAGTTGAAGACAAATTGTAAGGAGCATCCAACTTCCTATCTTGGAAATCAAGAGTAACTTTGGTGTTGAAGGACTATAACCTTTGGGAGTTATTGGATAAAGTAGTTACTCCACCAACAAATCCAACAACTTTGGAGGCTCAAAACAAGAAGGAGATCAAAGTAGAGAGGGTCCTCCTAGATTCATTGAAGGATCACTTAATCCCTCACCTAGCCGAGAAGAATATGGCCAAATAGATGTTTGATTCCTTGTTAGGGTTATTCCATATAAAAAACATGAATAGGAAGATGGTCTTAACGAATAAACTCAAATCGATGCAGATGTCTAGATCTTATAATGTTACCATATATCTCATGAGGATCACACAGGTGCATGATCAACTTGCAACCATAGGGGAGAAAATAAAGGATCTGGAGCTCATGAATGTGGCATTGAATGATCTTTCGAAGTAATGGGAACCTTTTTTCAATGGATTCATCGCTCAGGAAAAACTCCCAGATTGTCAGAGACTTTGGGATTATTGCATCCAAGAAGAGACTCGGGAGGAGTCTAAGAGAATCAAGCAGGGAGGTAGTGAAGAGAACTTGGCTCTTATGAGTAATACAAGGAAGGGAAAAGGAAAGAGCTATAGAAAAAAGGGTAACAGTGATGGAGGCTCATCTCAATCAAGGAAGAACAAGGACTTGAGTAAAATCAAGTGTTTTTCATGTCACAAAAATGGACATTATACATCTTGGTCTGGATAAGAAGAAGGAGGGCAATGGAAAGACACAGACAACAACATTGGTAGAGATGCATCTTGATGAGATTGTAGGGAAGTTTGAGAAGGATTACTCACTAGTTTCATTCCTTTCTACCAACACAATTGTGAGGAGTACTTGGTTCTTGGACAGTGGTGCATCTCATCACATGATAGAGGCATGGGAGATATTTAGTAGTCTGACGGAGAGGGACTTGGATGTTCATGTGGAGCTTGGTGATGATTCCAAGTATGCAGTGAAGGGAGATGGAATAGTTATGTTCCATATTGACTCAGGGGGTTCATTAGATTCCCATGATGTGCTTTACATACCATTTTTGAAGAATAATTTTCTTTCAGTCTAAGCTATGGAGGACATGGGTTTTTCCGTTACTTTTCAAATAGGGAAGGTACTCATATGTCTAGATAATAAATCCTGAATAGCATAGTGTTCATTGGGGTTAGAGAAGGCACTTTATACACATTACAGGGAAATCATGTTCAGGCTTTGGTACATGACAGTGACAACCTATGTGAGTTGTGGCACCTACACTACAACAAATTTCTTAGTCTAAGGGGAATTGTTACAGGTCTTCCAAAGTTCTGAATTGGGAAACAGGGAGTGTGCAAAGGGTGTGCACTTGGCGAGAATGCCCAGGTTGTTTTTCCTAGAAGTGAGAGTACGTCCAAGGGGATCTTGAATATTAATAATTTATATGTGAGTGGATTGATTTCAGTAGCATCATTACAGAGATCGTCATTCTATGTGATGTTTATTGATTATTTTCTAGGAAAATTTGGATAATCTTTATGAAGACCAAGGATGACGTCTTTAGTCAGTTTCAAGAGTTTAGAGCATAGGTAGAGAACCAAACATGTAAGAAGATCAAGTTCTTGAGGTCAAATAATGGGGGAGAGTACACCTCCAATGACTTTAAAGATTTCTGTGAGGAGACAAGGATCAAGAGGGAACTAACAGTCTCAAACAACCCTCAACAGAATGGGGTTGCTGAGAGAAATAGTGTAACATGGTGGGAAAAGGCATGTAACACGATGGTGTATGTGTAGAACATGAGTCCTCATAGGACATTGGGGGAAAAGATTCCAAAGGAGGCATTCTCAGGAGTGAAGCAAAATATTGTTCATTTGAGGATATTTGGTTCTCTAGTTTACATCCATGTTCTTGTGGAGAAGAGGATGATTAGGAGACTTCAGAAAAGAAGGGTATATTTGTGGGTGTTACACACCTATTTGTCACACTTAAGTGAGGGAGTGTTTGTCATGATCCCTAGACACGTTGGCGGAGAAATTTATCATATGAATGTCAAAATACTATGTGCACATGTATTATTCATTTTCATTGAAAAAAAGAGAAATTAATTTAGTGTGAGAATCCACCTCACATCTAGTTTCATTATCTCAAGGAGAAGTTGAGATTCGCATGGATGGTTGAGATATTTCTTCAAACCAATACCCTAATTTGATAGATATGGAGAGATATTTCCTCCCTAAAATTCTTTAGAGATATTTTCTCCCTAAAAATATTAGAGATCCCAATTTAGTGGATCTAGTGATTGATCTTCTCCATGGTGGTTAAGCCTCCAACTCCTATATAATAAGGGTATTCTAAGGTGAAAGGGGGGGAACTTGGGACTATCAAACCTTTGATATTGTGGGGAAGAGAATATTTCATAACATCATACCTATCGTTTTGTGGCATGAAGGGGCTAGAAAAAGGAGAGCTTGGAGGAATTCTAGAACAACATTACAAGGTTGTAATTTTTTCCATGTTTTCCATTATTAATATATAACTTGGCCTATTTCTCTTAATGTCTACATTGTTCATTTCATGAATTTTTATCTTTTTCTTGTTTAAGTCTAGCATAGATAAATCTACTTTCGTCTAATGATATATAGTAGAAGAAGAGGATTGTCTCATCTCTTGCAGGAGGAATACTTCCATATTAGGAGTTTGGAGATCAAGTTCAACAATTGGAGTAGCGAGGACAACCTATAGGAAATAGGTTAGCCATCCAATTTTTCCTCTTTCTCTCTATCTTCTAATTTCATTAATGAACATATAAATTAGTCTTAAGGGGAAGTTAGTGTCCATTTGTTTTCCTTCTGTCTTGGATCAAATAAAACCTGATCCAAGGGGGATTTCACTTGTCTGCGGGGGGAATTCACCACAACAGAAAAATGGTGACTTCGTTGGGGACCAGCTTTGATGTTCTCCTCAGTTTCTAGCTCTCTTGAATTTCATTTCTTGCTTGACATTTCTAGTTATTTGCTTGTTATTTTAACTCTTTCTTTTCCTTCATCTTCATTGGGAAGTGTACAAAGTCAATATCCTGATATTTTTTGAATCTGGGAAACATTTGGCACTTTTTCAACCATTTTCAGGTTTCAACACTCCCTTATAGTGGCCTGCAGAGTGATGAAATCCTAATAAACACTCCCTATCAATCTTTTGGGGAGCGTTGATCTCCTAATCTATGCCCTATTCTAGTCTTTTGGGGAGCCTTGATTTCTTTTCAACCCCATGTATGCTCTATTACAAGATCATTGATCTCCTTCCTGAGCCAGTTTTAAGCCTTTTTCATCTGTTTCCTCATATTTTTCGACTCAAATCTTTGCATCAGAGTATTTTTTGTTTTCTTTTGATTTTGATTGATTGAAGGATTTTGTTTATCCCTTTTTTGGCCTCTTTTGAATTATTATCTCTTATAAAATTGTGAAAACTTCATAATTTCCAAGGTTAACCTAATCCTTTGGTACATTCTTTATTGTTAGTGGTGTTGATCTTTGCCACTTGCAAACTTTCAAAATTCGGTCACTATTCATTCCAAGAATTTCCATGTGTTTCACTTGTTGATTTTGGAGTTCTTTTCATTAATTTAGAGATTGTATAGGTTGTGTCAAGCCTTGTTATTGAGTTTCTTACTATGGTCTCTTGGGAAAACTTTTGATCCCTCGAGGGTATTCCTGAACTGCCACTTTGTTGTTGATTTTCTTGTTTGTTAATACTAAACTCTTTGGCCTTGTTGAAAATTTACATTGATTATTTATCTTTGCTTTTGAGGTTTTCAAAAAGTGATTTCCCTTCTCTTTTTACAGATTTGGGTTCTTGTTTGAACTTGTATTGGAAGCATTCCTACATTTGCATTTTTTGAGTTCTTGTTTGATTTCATTTTTTGTTTGTATTTTTTTCTTTGTAATTCTTTGCAACGACATTGAAATATTTCGTTGAGAGTAAGGAATCAGAAAACATTGCATTTGAAATCATTTCATTGCATTTAAAAACAAACAATAATTCTTTCATTCTATTTAGTGGGTGGAGAATTATTGAGCTTGCATTTTAAAGCAAAGAAAATTGACTCATACACCAAACACATTTTCATTCAAAGAGTAGTTCATGTTTCTTGCATCCAATGTTACACTTTTTTATTTTCTTGAAACCTCTTGCTCTCTATATATAGGCTTCACCGAAACTAAAGATTGAATTTCATTCATTTTTTCTTTTGAATTCTTCTTGAAGTCAGAGTGATAACACCATATAGTTTCACTTCCATTTACCCTTTTGAGTAACAACAACCATAAAAGGAACAAGCGCATAATCTAAAATCAATTAGACTTTTTCCTTTTATAGAAAACCAACAAGTCTAGGATTTTAGGGCCTTGGTTGTAGGGTGGAGAGAAAATTCTCCAAGGCCACTGAAAAATGATTGTAGAACACAAAAGAGTGACAAAATCCAACTATCATATAGGCATATTCAAGATCCCTCTCTAACACAGGGGTTAAACATGAGGTCGTGTGTGGAAGAGCAGCGAAGATTACCCCTCCAAATCTTGACCTATCATAGTGGAAAGAGCATATATTGGGGGGTTTTCTTGTGTTATTGGTTCATTTGGTCTCATTGCTTCATGAAAGTTGAATCCTTAAGAATATTACCGGTCCACTTGTCTTGAATCCTCTTCAAGAGATTCAAACTTTGTTATATTTCCCATATGTTTGGTCCTAGTTTTTGAATGTACCCTCCCCCGGAGGATGACTATGATTTGGTAACCCTAGTAACTTTTCCTAGGTATCTACAAAGGTGACTGTGGGGGGTTTCCCATGGTACCTGAGGCAGATGTCGTATCACACTTTCAGTACCCTTGGAGGATAACCCCGTGAAGCAAGGGTTTCTTGCATCGAGAAGGGTTGTTATGTGGAGGTTGAGGTAATTGTTTCTCATATCTTTGTTGGCAACCTCATCTCTCGTCTCTGGAAGATACTTACTTCCTTTTTTCCCTGTTACAAGGGATTTGTTTTCTTTCTCTTATATTATATGGACTTTGGTAGTGTTTTTTATTTGATTTAGTGACCTTAGGTTAAGTATGTGTCTATGGAAACATTTCCTGGGAATACCAACCAAGGAACCCATTTTCACGGGGAACCTTTTGTTTTTACTTGTTTTGGAAACGTTGGTCATCCCTATATTGTTACATTTAGTCTTCTTGGATTCAGCATAGGGTTATTGGTATGGTTGTTTTCCACTCTAGTTATCCCATATGCTCCTATTGCTTCGAATGCAATCCCTCCACCCCAAGAACATCAGCCTCATGTTGACCCTTTTCCTTCTTCGCTTATTGTGTCTTCTTCCCTTTCTTCTTCTTCGCCTAATGAAAGTATTAATTATAGTAACAAGGAGGCTCGGAAGAAGAAGAAAAATAAGCAAGGGGGAAATCAACCTGCCATTGATAATCATGTTGTCAGTGTTGATAATATTGACAAGTTTACCAACACACATCGCAAGCCTAGATTCCATTGCAGACTTTGTATGGGTGACCACCTTATTAAGGATTATCCTGGTATTCCAAAGGTGTTAGAAGTATGGTCTCTGGGTTCTCAACAACCCATGTCGCCATTTTTTGCAAGTCATGTTGGTGACAACCCATCAACCAATAATCATCAGGTTGGGGGAAAAAAGGGTGAAGTTAATATTCCTTGTTGGTTATGCAGAGAAAGGAACCACACTTACCTTTTCCTTTGTATGGATGAAGCTTCGAAATTGTTGGAAGACATTGTTGTTTCCTAGAAACAACCTCCAACTGCTTCCCATGAGTCTTCTCCCGACCCACCATTGGTTGATGAAGTAGTTGATCTGATTCCATCATCGATTGATCCCACTCTTCCCTTGAAGAGTTAATTCAATACCGCTCATGTTCTTATTGTCACTATAGACAAATTCGGACAAGGGGGCATTTCACCCACTTCAATAGAACCCCTTCCAAGCACTGAGTCCATTTCCTTTGATTGGAATAGGCTGAAATTGCCTTTCCTTCCATCTTACCTGCCTTTCCAAATCATTGTGCATGTTTTTCATATAAACATATGTCACTCTATTGTAGACAAAGGTGCTTATGTTATCATTATGTCCTCAACCACTTGGCAAGCTATTGGTTATCCTCATCTTGTGCCAAGGACCCATCATATCTTGAATTTTAATTGAATATCTAGTGAACCTTTAGGGATCCTTCCTTGGCTTCCTGTCACCTTAGAAAGAAAAACTATTTGATTCGATGTCATGGTAGTCCAATTCCCCTTAGACCTTAATTTACTCTTTGGGCAGGACTATGTCTATAATATGAAAGTTGTTATGTCCACACTCTTTCGAGTGATGCATTTACCTCATATTGGAAACATTATGACCATTGACCAGCTTCCATTTGTTAGTCCTCATCTGAATGTTGATCACCCAACTTCCCTGAATGTTCCTTATATGCAAGTGGTATCCCACTTGCCACAGGTTAATTGTGTGGCATCATGTCCCATCCATTCAACTCTAAGTGATAGGGATCCTCTCTTTGTATGCTCGCCTTCTTTGGACTTAGATCTGGTAGTTGACATGGTGAACCACTCAATAGGGGACTTGAAGCATGATATTCCCATCATTACCCCTATTGAGTCCCTTGACAAGTATTCCTTTTAGAGTGTTGTTCTTTCGTTTGATGAAGACCTCTTGGAAGCCATGGTCAAGGGTTTCAAGAAAAGTTCTTGTTTCTGTTTCAAGCTCGTTAAAAAATGAAACAGAGGATTTCAAGTAAAGTGCTCATTTCCATTTCAATCTCGTTAAACATGAAACAGAGGATTATGAGAATAGTTCATTGTTTATTTCAAGCTCTTTAAAAAATGAAACAGAGGATTACAAGCATGGTTATTTTCATGTTTCAATCTCGTTCAAAAATGAAACAGATGGATAATCGAGCATAGTTTATTCTCAATTTCAAGTTCAACAAAAATGAAACTGATCTCGAGCATAATTTCATTCTATGTTTAAAGATCAATAAAAAATGAAGCAAACTACAAGCATACTTAGTCGTCCTTCAAACTCGTTAAAACATGAAGAGTCGTCTTTCGAAAGGTAGTTTACCTCTTTTTTGGCCTTGTAAGACTAACTACGAAAAAGGTATACTCTAGTCAATCATGACTAGAAGAGTTCTCCCTTGTATTGTTTTACACTTTTTCAGGCTTAGGGAACTAAATTTACAAAAAATAACATCCATGGAGTTGTCTTTAAGATCTTTTTAGACTTTATAAATGTGAAAAGATCGTGAGTTTATCTTCTTTGGGATCATAAAATTATACATTGAAGGACCCGTATGGGACCGAACCCCTCCTTCAAGTTCATTAAACATGTGATGAGGGACTCATCAAAGATGAGCTATATCAAGCATATGTTATCCTCCTCAATATCGTTAAAAAACAAAGAGGTACTTGTCGTTCATGGTGAGGGAAAATTTGGGGAAAGTGGGTTAAGTTTTTGGAAAGAATTATGGAATTTGTTTCATTGTCTCCCTTGAACATGGCACATGTTTGTGTCTCACCCTAAATTTGAGTAATATTCTTTTATCTAAGTCATACTAATCCTATGAGTCTTCATACTCCTTCATCTCACCCAAAGAGTGTCACGGTGATCGCCACACTATGTTTTGGTCTATTTCTCAATCGAGTCAATGTTGCCAAGTCATTTTTCATGCCTCACAATGTTCAAGGGAAGTTTCACTTTAAACCAACCACTCTACAGTATCACCAGTTTTCATCCTCATGTCAGTCCATACTCATTTAACCTATCATCTTACATCAATTTCATGTGTCAATTTCATGTCGATGATGGGGGATACATCATGGCCCTCCTTCGATGACTCTATTTGTGTCGAGTTCAACACATTATCCAGGAATTAGACTTAGAAACCAGCTAGTACCTTGGAGCCTGCATGCCCCAATGTCAGGCTTCCTTGCCTTTGACAGTAGGTTTACACCATTGGTGCAAGATACCAGATATATAAAATATGCAGTACAGAAACGAAATGCTAGAAATAATAGAATAACAGTAAAATATCCAGCATAATCTTCACAATACACAGAAATGATATACGAAATAGCAACAGAAATAGCACTTGATTCAGAT
>ML780129.1:572814-614939 GCA_009831015.1 Picea engelmannii | reverse complement strand
GTTACAATAATATCCAAGCTAGGGTTCTCATACCCTCGACTCCTATTTATACTAAAAAGAAGCATCTAGAGGAAGATCCTTCTAGAAGCGAAAGCTTCTATTAGGTCTTCTTACATCCGACTTATTCTATTTTATTGAAAGGTATTATTAATATTGACCTTTATTACATCCGAATACATTGATCTACCTATGTGCGGGTTAGGACCTTAACAATTGGCCTCTGATCGAATGATTCCATGGATGTTCGATTTCATCTCATTTATTCACATTTGTTTGAATGTACTAGGGCACCTTGGGAGTCATTGTCATCATTGGTGATTTCCCTCACACTTGTTAACGATCTACATTAAATGATCGGTAATCAAGTAGTTTTTACCATGTTTGACATCAAGACATCTATTCACATGGATAGAATCATATTGTTTTTGGATCGGGATGAAGACCCTGGGTTGGGTGCTCACTTTGTTATATGCTTTGCCCAGGCTACATTGGAGATCATTTGAGTATGCAGTATATTCTAGTATAACCATCATGTTGGTGATATCACTAATGTATATGTTGTCACATAGATCCACTTTGTATTGGTATGTGGCTATGTCTGTGGCATATTGTTGCTCCACTATGTATTCTTTCGTGGCTATGACCTAATCACATCATGGAAGGTATGGATCCACATTTTATTTTTGGTGGTCATATCCTTAGTCAGTGATTTCATGGATCCACAGAGTATTGGTTGGAGACCATGCTTTGATTCAAGTGTATTTTGACCATGGGTATTCCTACCTCGGGGATGATAAGTATATATTGTTTGATGTTTGCTTGCAGCTTTCTCTTGGCTCTCCTATTCCAACACCCTCACATACATGTTTTTGTAAAGTATTTCAACCATTAGTTTTTCTTCTAACCTCGTACTTTAGAGGGAATTTGTTACACACATATTTGTCACACTTAAGTGAGGGATTTTTTTTCATGATCCTGTTGACGGGCGAAATTGACCGTTCATCAACTGGGAGAGTGGAACCGGTCCGGGGTTGTCTAAATAACCCAAGCCGTTTGGAATGGACCACCCTGACGAGTTTAACGGCTCCGTTGGCCGCTCTAAGGTCTTCTAAGAAAACCAGAGAGAAATGATTTGAGCTAAGAAATCTTACTAAAATAAATAAAACAAACTAAACTATAACTGAATACAAGAAACTAACTAAAATAGAGGAAACTAGAAACTAATAAAGCAAACCAAACTAACTATACTAATCGACAAACTACTAACTATTATATATGCAAAATACTAATTATGATTATAATAACTCAAATCAACTATCTAATTATCAGTTACAATATTTCTTATACACAAATGTACACTATGGATAACCTACAGATTTGATTAGAACCTGCAAAAATCATGTGTTCGTTGCCCTGAGACAGCCAAGAATCTCTTTTTTGATTTTTTTATATTTATGAAAAGGAAATAAAACTACTGAAATTAAACGATCTAATGTGTTTACTGAAATTAAACAATCTAATATAAATCTAACTAAACTTATATCTAAATTAAACTACTTAATGAAACAGTAAACAACTAACTAATTGACCTGGAAACGCTCCAAGTCTGCCCTGTGTAAGATGACTTCTTAAGCTGTTTGGAGGAAGAAATTCACACCATTTAGTCCTTAAGATTTTCGTAAACGATCAGATATGCGGCTTCTTGAAGTGTTTTACAGGACAAACAAGACATAAAAGAAAATCATAACAATCTTCTGATGATAAATCTCTGCAAAAGGAGAAACCTATTATGCAGAAAACTTATATAACAACTCAATTTATGAAGAAGACAAAGCTATCATTCAATAAAATGAAGTAATAATTGTTATGTATTTTATCTCTTTGGAAGCAACAAGATATGTATAAAAATAAGAAATTATATCACTTGAATTTGATTTAGATAACAAAGTAATACTAAACCATAAACGAAATGATATACAAAACTTGAAACACAATGTTGATATATTGAAAAGCAAAAGCTATGACAAAACATCAATTCTGCTCCAGTTTGAATCAGAATTACATATCCTTTTTCTCCCACAACTGAGGATGAATATTATTACAAAACCATAGGTTTATATAGGTTTCTCACAAGGTAAAACATCCTTGTGAATAATAGCAAATTGTTTTACAAAATCTGGAAAAAATCCCAAAAACTGAGGAAATAAAATGCAAGTAAAATCTGTAGATCATCCCCTAGCTGCTCAAGATATCTATTGCCAATTCGAATTTGCCTGCAATAGAACACAAAGATCAAATTAGAAGGATGTTTTATTAGAAAAACAATAAAAAAATGACTTTACAGACTCAGCTACAGAATCATGTGATTTTGTAGCTAGTCAAAAATAGTAAACAGGACTAGATATAATCAAAATAAAATAAAATCCAAAACTAATTACTAATGATTCAATTATTGCTTTTCTTAAACCAAATCAAAAGGAATGTAATCGGGACAGGGTAAGAATACTCTGTTTTTCCAATTGACATAAAATCGAATCAAATCTTGACAAGACTGTTTCATAAATGCAATCACTGGTAAAACCAAATCGTATGAAATACAAAACAATCATTGAGATTCATATCATTTAATCCATTACCAATATAGAAAGCCATCACGATTTCATGCATAACTGCATCCATAGAATCCAGCCACAGACTTCGTTTGTTGAGATTCAAACAGTTCACAGGTATGACCGAAAACAATGGTCGTAACTATCATTGACCAATTATAATCATAACAGCAGATTGATATCACTTAGTTAAAAGCACGATATGTAAATAGCTTCCTTTGCAATCGGATGAAATCAAACTCCATAAATATCAACTCAAAAATCTTCATGTTTGATCACCACACAGTCAACAGACAGAGGCACGATCAATAACTGGGCAATAATCAGAAATTCATGAACTGGGCAATAATCAATACGAATCTTCATCGAGTTAATTATAGAAATAAAATCGAAACCTTGAACAGAATCCAATTCAAACAATAATGAGAATCGAATAGGTTGCAATTGGTTATGTATCAACAGAAAGGTATCAGATTTGGTCGAAAGACGTTTTAAAAATAGTTAACCCATTTATCAATCATTTTTACTCATAACTAATTCAAATCATACCATTGACTGCATTCGAAAATAGAAATACCAACAACAGTCTATTTTTAATATTAACAACTTGTCTTATTAACAGAGTATTGAACTAATTTTGAACAATCATATCTATTCGATGATCCATCGAATCAAAACCAAACCCAATCGAATCTTAAACGATAACGAAAATCACCACAAAAATTATATACAGCGAAGCATGCTTATGTAACAGAGTAGGTGAAATATGTACACAGAGTGTAATATAAATGAGTGAAAAATCACCATCGCAGTTGCTGAGACTATGTCAATTTTGAATTGACAATTGTTGTAGCAGACTCAACATTTTTGAACAGGATTGAACCAGTAGTTCATTGCTTCTTGTCGTTGGGATGCACCTTTGCATTCTGACTAGTGAGCTTTGCCACTTGGTTTTCCAAATCGTGGATTTTGGATTGCAACCTTGGGACATCCAAATAGTATCTCTCCAACCACAACCCACACTGGTCGCAAGGTGAAGCAACAGGTTGAGAAGTCGAGGGTTTCGATGATTCACCGAGGGTTTCATGAGGTGGTTCAATACCAGGGAAGTCAGGGTTATCCCGCAGACAGGGAGGTAAATTCTTAACAAAATCATAAGGAGGTTCGCTACACAAGCCCTCTGAGTAAGGATACTCTTCGGCGAGAAAACGTTCAATGTCTGAATCAGAGTCTTTGCTGACTACGATAGGCTCTGATTTGGCAGGGGGCTTAGATTTATTCCTCGCCATGCGAGAAATTAACCTTGCATTTTTCTTGCCTCTAGCATTAGCACCAGTCTTTGCTTTAATATTTTTGGTTGTGGGCTTAGCAACTGCGGCCTATTTAGTCACATCCATAGGCACATTCGTAGGTGACTCGGGTTTAGGTTTGGGTAACAAAACGTTATAAGGCACAGGGGGAACAGGTTGGGTTTCGGTTACCATGGGCTTATCGACCTATGGAGGGTTATACTCTTCAAAGCCATTACGGCTGAGAAAATCATGCCAAGAATCATGACGCAACCCTAATTCATAAACCAAAATCATTTTCATCAACCCCAAATGGAAGAGGCTGGTATCAGCTTGGCTACGCTTGTACCTTTTAGCCATTTTGAAAAGACTTCTATGTAGGTAGTGCAGCATACTTAGTTCGAAACCCATGAAAACCATCAACAAACGCAGGTGAAACAAGAAAATGAATCCGTACATGCCTTCACAAGTAACGAATTGCTTGATAATCATCAGGAGATCATACCAGCGAGGTTTCAACATTTTTGCAGGCAAACCTCGGTCGCATGAATTCACTGTGCGAGATTGGAACAGTAATGTCCACGGGACATCATCTACCTTGCAACTTTTCGACCATTTTTGTCCCGTAACAGGCAGGCTGGTTACCAAGCTGAGGAACTGTTCAGTGATTTCAAGATGGACATCTCCAACTTTGGCTCGGCAGCCATCGAACGATAACGCAAATTGTCGAGCCACAGTGAGGTTATACCCATCGAACTTGCTAATGAAAGCGAGCCACCCGATATTTTCCAGGTCGCTATACGCACCATCAAACATTAACAGTGCTTGGCACCCATTGGGCTCGTCCCTTACGACAGGAGCCATGGCTTCTGTACATGGTGGGGTTTGGACCGAACAAAACAATGCACAGGGTCAAAAACGATAGGGTTTAACATCTCCAGCGTTGAAAGAGGCCGGAATTAACTGCATGCATGCGAAGGTGGTGGGATTACCACCGCCATGCAATGTATTAATGACTGTGTACAGTGATATTCCATCCAAAATCATAATCGTTTAAACCAAATGTTACGGCCAACCGAATAGGTGTATCATCATATCAACGTGCCATTCATCCGAAATAGAACCAACACCATATGTTATAATCATGCGCCAAGTGTACAGTTTAATCCAACGATCCATCGTATCAATCAAACACTTAAACCAATGTTAATTCGATCATGCCAATACATAGTTTGAAACTATGATAGTCCAATGTAATATCAACTCACAAAACAATGCACCAAACATCGATTATAAAATTGAAATCCAAAAGATTAATCAATGCGCCTTTGTGAAACTTAAACCATTGTTTTTATTCTCAACTCGTCCTTATAAATTTACCAATGCATTCGTTGCACATTCAAATGTTTATATCTCAAAGTTTTTAGAAAATTGCAACCAAAAATCTCATATAATTAATGAGTCAAGAACTCCTAGCAATAAATATCAAAGCATATAAGACCAAAATTCGATCATAACTTTATAGGATCAAATGAAACCAGTAAATCTTCATGCTCAAAATCTTAGTAATCAAATAAATCCAAATGCGCAATCAAGGTAAGAGTAGGCCAAAGGAGATAAGTTTGAAAGAACCTTTTGCAGTCATGTGATAAACCAATGGTCAAGTGTCTTTCGGAAAAATCAATAAAAGATGACGACAGTCCAAACAATGAAAGAGGTGTTTTCACACTTTCAGTTGTGAAAACTGAATCAAAACCAAATTGCAATTGTCGCAAAAATGAAACAAATGTCTAGAAGCACAATGCAACGATGATTTGTCGTTAATGAGACAAGGGGTGTAGGCAGCTTTTTTAAGAGCAATTAAAAAAATGAATTGGCTGCCAACAGATCCCTAGACATGTTGGGGGACAAATTTATCGTACGAAGGTCTAAATACTATGTGCACATGTATTATTCATTTTTCTTGAAAAAAGGAAATTAATTTAGTGTGAGAATCCACCTCACATCTAGTTTCCTAATCTCAAGGAGGATTTCAGAGTCTCATGGATGGTGGAGAGATTTTCTCAAACCAATATCCTAATTTGATGGATCTTGAGAGATATTTCCTCCCTAAAATCCTTGAGAGATATTTTCTCCCTAAAAATCTTGGAGATCCCAATTTAGTGGATCTAGTGAGTGATCTTCTCCATGGCGGTTAAGCCTCCAACTCCTATATAATGAGGGAATTCAAAGGTGAAAGGGGGGGAGGGGGCTTGGGAATATCAAAACTTTGATCTTGTGGGGAAGAGAATAGTTCATAGAATCACACCTATAGTTTTGTGGCACGAAGGGGTTGGAAAAATGAGAGCTTGGAGGAACGCTAGCACAACATTACAAGGTTGTAATTTTTTCCATGTTTTATGTTATTAATATATAACTTGGCATGTTTATCTTAATTTCTACATTGTTCATTTCATGAATGTTTATATTTTTCTTGTTTAAGTCTAGCATAGTAAATCTACTTTCATCTAATGCTATATAATAGAAGATAAGGATCATATCATCTCTTGTAGGAGGGATACTTCCATACTAGGAACTTGGAGATCAAGTTCAACAGTTGGAGCAACGAAGAAAACCTATAGAAAAGAGGTCATCCATCTAATTTTTNTAAGGGGAAGTTAGTGTCCATTTTTTTCCTTCTGTCTTGGATCGAAGGAAACCTGATCCAAGGGGTATTTCACATGTCCGTAGCGGGAATTCACCACAATAGTTGGGTACAATGAGAACTCAAAGTATTACAATATATTAATTCTAGTGTAGCGAAAGACATTTATGAGTAGATATGTTAAGTTCAATGAGAACTTGGCATCTAATAGATCTCATGAGTCATCAACAGTGACAAAGGACGAGGAGTAGTGGGCTTCGAAGAATGAGCATCAGTTAATAATTTAGACATTAGGTGGGGAGCAAGAGTTATCCCCTTCCAAGATTATCAGGATACCTTGGTGGCTATTAAATACATTGAGGGATGTTGATGAGGCTCCTAGGAGTGCATTCAGAGAGCGAAGGCCTTCGAAGAAGTTTTCGAACTATATGGCACTTATGAGTAGCATCATTGATGTTGAGCCTTCCAGTTGTGAGGAAGAAATAGATGAGAAGGTATGGTGGATTCCATGGTAGAGGAGGACACCTCTATTATGAGGAATTATGTTTGGGACATAGTGTCGAGACTAGAGGGGAAGTTAGTTTGAGTTCCAAATGACTCTACAAGATCAATCATGTTGCAGATGGTAGCATCAAGAAGTTCAAAGAGAGATTTTTGGTGAGAGGATTCTCCCAGAAAGGGGGAGTGGAATACAAGGAAATTTTTTCTCCATTCACCAAGTATGATTCTATTCGATATGTTATTTACATTGATTCAGTTATGAGGTGGAGGATACATCATATGGATGTGAAAAAACTTTCCTCAATGGGATCATTGAGAAGGAAGTATACATAGAGAAACCTTACGGATTTGAGGTACATGGGAGGGATTCTCATGTGTGTAGGCTTAATAAAGCCTTGTACGGACTCAAACAAGCACTTGGGGTGTGGTATTCCAAGATTAATGAATACTTGCAGAGTATGGGCTTTACCAAGAGTGAGGCAGATCCTAACTTGTACTTCATACTTGTTGGGTCAGATCCACTCATCTTGGTTCTGTACATTGATGATTTATTTCTCATAGGTGTAGAGGATATCATTGCAAAGTGCAAAGAATATTTAGCAATTGAGTTCAAGATGACGGACATTGGCTTGATGCATTATTTCTTGGGGTTAGATGTATGGAAGGTATTGGGTGAGATCTTCCTTGGACAAGGGAAGTATGCAGTAGATATGTTGAGGAGATTTAGGATGGAGGAATATAAATCGATGGCTACACCTATGATTACTAATTTGAAGAAGGTGATCACTTCAAATTTAGAGTTGGTGGATCCCAGGATACACAGGAAACTGATAGGTTCCTCGATGTATTTGGTCAACACCAAGCTAAATATTTGTTTTGTTGTGAACACATTGAGTCAATTCATGTTGGAGTCGAGGCAGGTGCATTGGATCGTAGCAAAACATGTGCTCGGGTACTTGAGAGGTACTGTGGATTATGGATTAAGGTATCTTGGAGGATATGGAGTAGATGTAGGGATATACAAACTCAAATTGGGAAGGGGGTGCAGTAGAAAGAAAGAGAATATTAGGGTGCTTCTTCATCTTGGGGTCAACAGTGATTACCTAGTTCAATAGGAAGAAGACTTTTGTAGCACTCAGTTTAGCATAGGAATATTATATGGTAATGAGTATGGCTAGTTGTCAATCCATTTGGCTTCGCAAATTGCTTACAGGTTTATTTGATCAGGAGTTGGAGCCTACGGTGATATACTGTGATAATCATATTTGTATCAAAATCTTGAAGAATCCAGTATTCCATAACAGGTCCATGCATATAGAGATTAGATACCACTTCATTTGAGATAGGATCCAGAAGGGAGCAATGAATATTTAGTATATTTCCACAAATGAGTAGGTTGCAAATATTCTGATCAAACCCCTGGAGAAAGGGAAGTTTGTTTTCTTCATAGAAATACTTGGAGTGGTGCGAAATACCTTCCTCTATAAGAGGGAGTGTTAATGCTAGTGGTAGCATCAGACGGGTATTTATGTACAGGTCTATGTGACTAGACATGTAGAAATCGTCCAAATCCTTCTACTCTTGGATTTATTTTAATTAAAGGAATTATTAAACTAAATTGTTTTTATTAATTAATTATGTAATTAGTTAATTGATTTATTTAAGGAAAATGATAAAATTAATTAGCATGTTTCTAAATCTCAAGTGGGTGTGAGAAGTAATCTCAATCGTCAATCACTTTGGAGACTAAAAATAGATTATAAATCAAGATTATAAAAGAAAGGTGAGGGTGAAGGAAGAAGACACTTTATATTATTGAGAGTAGAGAAGGAACTTTTATTTTGAGAGGATTGGATCACAAAGAAATGTGATTCAAGATCTTAGATAGGTGGAGAAGTACTTCCCTCTAGAGACCAGTTCATTGAGAAGAAAGAACAGAGGATCACTCAGGAGGGTTTCAGTCAGAGTAAGTCACAAAAGAGTGTAGCGTCGTACGGAAGTTTCTATATAGGTTTTTTATACGTGTATGCAAGTCCCAGTGGAGAAAGTCGCATACATATGTAGGTTCACTGAAGAAAACTTGCATGCACCTCAAAAAACATGCATTTTTGGTTCGTACAAAAGGTCGGACTTTGACAGGTTTGTCTACAGTTGTATTTCTCTTAGTGGGCCATTATCCATGTTACAGGATCCCTATTTTTAGCATAATAAAATCATTCTTAACAATGGTTTTCCCTCTGGTGTTTTTCCTGGGGTATCTACTCGAAAATATTGATGTTCATGTGTGCTTGATTTGGTAGCCTTGTTTATTTTTCCACTGCATATGTATTTGATTACTTAGTTGTGCTTTAATTCAATAAGTGATTTAATTGGAATTAACAGTTGGGTGTTGAGTAGGAGAAATTTCAACAGTTTCTACTCCTAAGGAAGTGCACACATTTGATGACATCAACCACCTCCAAGGGAGTCTCACCCTCTCAAACCCAAAGTGATTGTTTGGTTTCATGAGGACATGCAACAATTCTAGTTGGGGGCACGATGAGGGGTGCTCAAATTGACATTCTTTTAGCACATGTCCAACACTTTTTGCACATTTGTTTCTCATTTCCATTTCCATATTAATACAATTTCCATCCATAATGATACATTTTTTTTCAAGGTATAATCACTCACTCAATATGTCATTTCAATACTTATTTGTATGCATTTTTCAAGAGATTATTACCTTTCATGCTAACAATGCTTTACAGGAAAAACGTTGCACATGTACCTTCCCAACATGAGAGTTGAAAATCATGTTCAAGTGTTGTTGTTGCATCTATTAGCACTCTATAGATTTTGTCTGGATGATAGACAAATGACAGAGGTAATTGTTTCAACCTACTTTAGAGTTGGGCACTAGCCCGCTCAACTTAGAGAGGGCTCTCTCGTGTCACTTGATATATCTTTGGCAATCAATAGCTAGATTTAGATTGTTTTGGGGGTTTTTATAAAGTTTGATGGCAAAGAAGGGGAGGAACACTCAAGGCTATGGAGTCAAAATTCTGAAATTGAATGAAAACAATGACTGGCTAGTAGAACTCTCCATAGGATAAAGGATAAATGAGGCAATGAATCTGAGTTATTAATTGAGTTTAAGCAGGGTGTAAGAAGAAAGAGAAAACAAAAAACTGCATTAGAGCATTATTGAAATGAATTCTGAATTAGTTAAGAGGAAATTCACACAGTTTAAATTGCTTAGGCCGAGAGAATCACAAGATTAATTTTGATCTTTTAACTATCCAATTTAAACAAAAGACAGTGCAAATGGAAATAAAGAATCACAAGAAATACTTACGATGAGAGAAGACAAAACTCATATCACCGCCATTAGAATCTTTTCATAGATACTTCAAAAGATTCTGCGTGTATATTCAATTCAGCTCCAGAAAATTACAATAGAGTTTAGAAGCAAAAAAAAGGCGCCCTTGCACTTCTGCCAACATTAATTCATTTAGAATTTCTAGTACTTATACAATTCAATTACAATGGTTGAAACCGAAACGTTTCCGCTTCTAAAACTGACTATAATAATTTCAACTGATAGTCTCGGCATATGAACCGATTTACAATGATTAAACAAAAAACGTTTCATTGACTAGGGATAGATCTCTCTGACTATTCGACTTCCTTTGCGCCATTTGTCTTGTTGTGATTCCCTGTCGAACTTGCCAGTTTGGTGACACCTGGAGGTTACTTACTGGTCCCTGGAAAACTTCTTTTTTTTTTTCCTAACAATACGATCTCCTTCCACTGTGAGTTAGAATAAATCGTGTAATCCATCATCTCCTTTATCAGAATATCGAAGTCAATGCAGGTGGCATAAGACATAGTTGGCAACCTAGTCTTCATTGTCTTGAGCTGGTTCAAAATCTCAAAGTATGCAGCCAAATATTCCACCAAACTGGGACCCTTCAGGTTCTCTTCCAACCCTTCAAATTTTGAATGATCCATTCTGCACTGAGTGAGGAGAGAATTGTATTCCTCTCGATTGTATAATTTCCCTTTACCATCCAAAAATGGTGGGAGGCCCTTGATAAACATTTGTTCAAATGTATCTCTAAACTCTTGTATGCTATGTTCTATTTGCACAGCTTTGGTTTGAACTGATTTGAGAAAATTGTGTTTAGTGATGATCTTCCTGGCCCAAATGATCAATGCAGTTCTGTCCTTCACCCTGATGGTCTAAATATCAGCACTGGGCACATAATTCAACAAATCAATAACGTTTTGGGCCCATTCGGAGGGTTTTTTCGCTAGTGTTTCATTAATAACAATACACATGTTTCCGGCAGTGATATCCATGTTGTCTTTTTCATTTATAAAATTTAGATAAACTCTGAATTTAACAGCTTCAGCAGCAATAGCATCACAGATTACATGTTTAGCTCCTTGCAACAGTATTTTTCCCTTCAACCTCATCTTCAGATTGTTCACCCTTTCTTGCAATTCTTGATTATCCTTTTGAAATCAGGCCATCTTTTATTCCTTCGTTTTTGTCTCTTGCTATAGCTTTTCTATGACCTCCCTAAGGTTCTTGATCTCCCATGTATTTAAGCTTACTTGGGACATAGCCTGAACCAATCCATCAATGCTTGATCCAACTTCTGTATTATAAGGTACAATGACAACCATATCTCACATTGCTACGTGTCTTTATGACCAATTCTCTTTCTCTTTTTCTAGCTGCAACACTTTAGCTTTGTAATTTAGTGCTTCTTGTCTGAATGTCTCCTTTTCTTTCTCTAGAGAAGCTAGCTCCCCTATATATGGATTTTTTGTGGAGGACATCTTCAGCTTCTTCTTTAGGCTTTAGATCATCTTCTCTTTCTCATCTAAATAAGACTTTACCCCTTGAGGGCCTTCATATTCCAATATTTTGACCTGTGTTTGTGAGGCTTTGTTGGATGCTTTCTCCTGCTTCAATTGTCCATCCAAATTTAGTGCATGTGTTGTCAGTCTTGAAACCCTCGGACTCAAACTCAGGTAGTCTTAATATAGAATGTCACTGGCATTCCTGTGGAACTTTACTTTGTCTGGGGCACCAATATTTCCATAATGCATCTTGATTTCTGACACTTTATCATCATCTGCTATTGCTATGTTAAATTTCTTTCTTTCCACATCCCTGACTAAAAACAGGGAAGCCTTATGCTGGGATCTCTTCTCTACCTCGGGAAATAAGTCTCTTATTTCACTATTGGCCATACTTCCCTTCATAGTGTATGGGTTCATTAAATCTTCTTTGGATTGGTAGATTGCCCCAGGTGTCTTGCGAAATACATGTTTCTTCCTGCTCAAAACCCTTGAGCTGCATTCACTCTATGGAATGCTTCCTGTACCATCCTCTTCGTTCTTGGTTACACTTTCCACCATCTCCATGCTTGTTTTCTCTTTAGGTTCTTCTTCTTCCAGGTCCACTATCTAAGAGGAAGGTGTGATTTTCATTTTCTTGAGAATATTTTGCTTACTACTAGCACCCAGTGCCTCTGAACTACTCCTCTTGTTATAAACACTCATCTTTGGAGCTTTAACAATCAACCTTGGGAATTTTTTTTGTGTCTGAATCTACTGAGGGGTAGACTCTATTTGTTGTGTATGATCAAGTTGCAAAGTGACTTCCATATCTGCACAGGTTTCCCGATTAGCTAGTTCATCAAATCCTTCCACATGATCATGCTCATAGGGGCCTTGTCTACTCATCAGTATTCTCTTAGATATGATCTGATGGGGATCATATTTCCTCCCTTATAATTGTTTAAACCTGAATCCACTGAGTTTGGCTTGGATCTGAGGTAAACGGGACCTGGTCTTTACCACAAAGGGCCCTATTATGAAAGGAAATTTTAAGTTAGATGCCTTGTGCATTTTCAGAAAATGATTTGTTTATGAAATAATTCTTTGTCTGATGAACTCTAGGGAAAAGACTCTGGGAGTCAGGAATACATGAAAAATATAAGGTCCTTCTTGATAACCATATAACCCAAATTACAGTAGAGTGTGTCAACAACATCTAATCTCCCACCCTGCTCTCTGGATTGGGTTGCAAAGATCTTTTCATTTCTTCCAAAACCCTTGGTAAGTCTGTGTTGAAAATGAGACTATAAACCCTGGACATGATCTTGTTTATGAAAATAAGCATGGTGATCCTTTTGCATTCAGTCGAGATGAATCTGGCTTCAGGGAATTCGGTCTTATTTGATTCCAAGAACATTCTCAGCATGTGTGTGTAGTACCTGAAGTGTCTCAGTGAATTGAAATTTACCAGTTGTTGGTGCATACTGTCAGCGATGAACTTTTCAAAACTGATACAGACCAACTCACTAGAATCTGACAGAAAAAAGGTCAACAAGAAACCCAACATGACTTCTACTACAAACTTGTCGTTATCCAATCCTAGAACTTGACCAAGTATGGAACAAGATCACTGGACTTCAATAACCATGATGCTTACATTGATAGGTAACGACAGACTCTCAGAATGGTGCAAGGATGATTTTAGGGGCTAAATTTCACTCATGGGCTAATTTTCCATGGTTTTCCCCAAAAAAAGATTCGCCATTCTAAAAATGATTCGCCCAAACTCTATAGGATAAAATTATTTTACCTTAAAAATCGCCAAAATTTTATACAAACTATATAAAATCCTTATAAATTTGAATATTTTTACAAAAATATCACCAAGCATTTATAGTTGGCATATGAAGGATTAGTAAGATTTTCCAAGGTTTCTACATTTTAAAATAAATTTCCATCCTTAAAATCATCCCTGGAATGGTGTTCAGGTTTAACAATGGTCTTCAGAAATAGGGTTTTTACTTTGAAGGGACATTCTCTGTAGACTGTGATCATTTTTTCTTCCTCAAAGGGCTCTTACACTGAGGGGGAAGACTCTGGTATATTGAGGGTGTGTTGAATTGACGGGCTATCTATTTTTCATAAGACTTATGACCCTAACTTATTCAAAATGACCTTTTATTCCCGTGAATATTGTTCTACACACTAGTTTACGAACTCTGGAAAAGGGAAAATGACTTCTACGAAGTAAGGGGTGATGGAGGCTTGCGCCGCTTTGAGGAAGGGTATCCATTTTCTGACATTGTCTATCCAATTCGATTTGAACACATAAAATGGGTGAGACTATTATTAATACATCTGAGTCCCTTTCAATTAGGGATTCTTCTCTAGAGGCAAGGTCTTTCTCTGTTATGGATAAAACGACAGGCTCCGTGGCCATAACGAAAAATACTTGTGAATCAACAGAGAATGTTGGAATCTGATTCACTGTTGAGCTTCAGTTTCAAATGGAGCGTTTGTGCCAATTTTCTAACATTCGAACGCTTTGAAATATCATAAAATAATGATCAGGTCCCTCCTTTTATATGCGCTTTTCGATATCAAGGGCGGGGGGAACGGTTTTGGGTAGACTTTTTTTCACCCTGATATGCCTCTAATGGCACCACGTGTCCACAAAATGAAACCATGGTATTTTCCTTGGCCTGCCCTCGAACAATTATCTTTCGCACCACTTTGTTGCCCGATATGTGTCTTGGTCCTCGATCTGGGCTGCTTCAAGATCTACGGTCCGCCAGGCCTCGTCAACTTTCATGCCTCCGTTATATTGGCCCTTCTCTACAAAATATAACCTGGCCCTCCAAATCAAGTCGCATCTCCACACTACTTTATCCCTCTGCTAAATATGAAACTTGTATTCCATACAAAATTGTTATGGTGATAACATAGGCTCCAACTAGGGATGTTATCCTCCCTGCGAGGTAGCAAAGAACTGTAGAACTAGTACCTATCCATTGGACTGTGACTTATCCATGTGATCTGAATTTTTTGTTATTTATTCAAAAACTCAAAATCGCCTCAGCATAGCTCAGGGCCTTCATCTCGGGCTTCAACTACATTGCTTTTATTCCAACTTCTTTATGTGAAAATAAAACGTAAAAATGATTATGTACAATGAATGGGTGGGTTGATGATTGTTCAGACAATGTAATTCTTTAGGAACCTACCATTCACAGGCCCTCCTCCAATGATGTCTCCATTACTCTCATGTAGAAATTAGGCATTGCTCCCACGGTATGTTACAATTTTGAACGGGCCTAACCATAGGTGATCAAATTTCCCATGTTTTCCCTTATCTTTGTTTCTAGCATCCCATTTTAGTACCAAGTCTCCTCGTTCGAATTCATCTACCTTGGTATGTCTGTCGAAAGCCTCTTTGATCTTGTCTTGGCGCAGTTGAGTATTGTTGAAATCGTTTTCTCTAGTTTGTTGTACACTGATGAGTTCATCCTTCCTTCTTCGTGTGGCATCTATCTTTGCATCTTGCTCCTGCAACAGTCTCATTACTGACAACCCCAATGTAGTAGGAAAAATCGCTTCAGTTCCATAGACGATCTGAAAAGGGGATGTGGCAATGGATCTTTTTGGGGATATTTTGTCATCTCATAGTGTGTGGATGAGCTTTTTGTGCCATGCCTTTTTATTCTCTTGCAACAGTTTTTTGATGATTCTGACTAAGATTTTATTCGAAGACTCAACCAATCCATTCCCTTAAGGGTATTATGATATAGAATGACCAAGGGTGATATTTTAATTACTGCTGTTTTTTTCTATTTTATTGGATTTGAAAGTTGTCGCATTGTCTGTTATGATCTTAGTCAGGCACCCAAACCTAAACATAATATTTTCTTCTAAAAACTGGATGATAACATCATCAGTTTTTTGCCTGGTGAGAACTGCCTCAATCCACTTAGTGAAATAATTTGTTGCTGTCAGAATCCACCTGTGTTGGGTTGAGGATTGTGAATGTTTTTCCCCTATAAAATTGAGACCCCACTGTATGAAAGGAGATTCGACAGAAATGGACTTCAAAGGCAGAGGTTGCAATTTTCCTTTTCCATAAAAAATATGACATTCATTGCATTTTGAAACCTCTTTATAGACATCAAGAAAAACATTTGGCCAATACAACCCAGCCCTCAAAATCTTATGCACAGTTGTCTTCCAATAATGATGACCTCCACATTCACCCTTATGGAACTCTCTGATGGTTTTCTCTATTTCTCCTTCTATCAAACAACTCAATAAAATTCCCCCTGGATCTTTCCAATATAGAAATTCATTCACTATACAAAATTTTGTTGCCTTCAATTTCAAGAATCTGGATTTTGTTTTACTAAATTTAGGAGGAGCCTACAAATTTTTCAACACAAAGATGATATCTGCATACCATGTAGAGTCAAGAAATTTCTAGGATATTTGTGGAGTCGCCTTTTCCTCTTCTGATGTACCGTCTGATAGCTCTGCAATGAAGTTTATTCATAAAAGTTCACAATTTGTCTGTGCCATCATCTTTTCCAACCCTTTTCCCTTGACCAACTTGGTGGGTTTGATTTCCAAGTCATATTCTAACAGCACTGCTATCCATTTTCCCCTCTTTCCTTCAGGATCAGGCTAGGTTAGGACATATTTCACTAAGTTGCTAGGTACATAAGCAGTAGTATGAGAATGTAGGTTGTAAAATTTGAATTCTTTCAAGCCTTTGACCAGAGCATATGCTTACTTCTCCATGATGTCATATTTCAAAGGATCATCCCTCAATGTCTTGTTGTAATACGCTATGGGTTTCTCAAAATTCTGGTCATCTTTCTGGAGTAAAACACCACCAATTGTGTGTTCTGAGGCGAAAGAGAACAATATGAAATCCTTCTCAAAATTAGGACTTGCAAGTACTGGAGCCTTGGTCAATTCCACTTTGATGTCTTCAAACAATTTTGTTGCTTTAGGAATCCACTTTATTTCGTTTCCCTTCTTGAGCATGTTGGTGAAGTGTTTTATGATTTCAGCCAAATTTCGGATAAACCTTCTCAGACAATTTACTTTCCCCAGGAAAGATTGAACCTCTTTTTTACTTCTGGGTATGCCAATTTTCAGGATTCCCTCAATTCTGCTTGGATCTACCTTTATCCATTCTTTTGAAATAATGTGACCCAGCAGATTTCCTTCTTCCATGGAAAAATTTGACTTCTTAGGATTCAACGAGATTTTGAACTTTCTACATTTTTGAAATGCCCTTCTAAGATGCTTGAGGTGTTATTCATCTGAGGAATAATACACAGTGATGTCATCAAGGTAGATAACAATGATTTTTTTTTTTTCATCAGCAAAATCTATATACATAGCTCTTTGAAATGTCGCCCCTGCATTCATAATCCCAAAAGGCATCTTGGCATACATAAATGTACCCCATGGTGTGGTAAATGTTGTCTTTTCCTGATCGTCGGGGTGCACCACAATCTAATTGTATCCTGAGAATCCATCTAACATTGACATCTTCTGAGAACCCACCACCTTCTATAAAATATGATCCATCTTAGGCAATGGGTAATGATATTTTAGAGATACTTTATTCAGATTCCTGAAATCCACACACAACCGGATTTCTCCACTCTTCTTTCTGACTGGCACTAGATTTTCCACCCATTTGGAAAATCTCAGGGACACTATGATTTTGGCTTCGAATAACTTCTTTACTTATTTCTCAATCAAGGGTAGAAACAAAGTATTTATCCTTCTCAATTTTTGTTTGAACGTCTTGTGATATTCTTTGATTGGGATAACATGTTGAATTATACTTGTGTCATAGACTTTCAAATCATCATATCTCCAAGAAAAAACATTAGGGAATTCTTTCATCAATTTTACGTACCTCTCCTTGACTTCAGGGCTAAGATTTATGGACAGCTTAACGATCTTTGGATCCTCTGAGGTCCCAATATTGAAATCTTCTACATCCCCTTCATTTACTATAATCTTTGGACTTCTGGCCACGTCATTATTATCAAAGAGTTTCTCCTATGGTACCATACCTTTAGGAATGATGTTGCTCTTTAGTTGAAAGATATATCTGCCTGCAATCTGATTGTCAAAATACCCCTCCTTTGTGAAAGAAGCTCCATCCACCTCATCGTCATAGTATTCATCATCAATGTTCAATTTCTCAAACTCATTCTCCATCTTGGGGAAACTTTCTATATGTTTGTCATCCTCAAAAACTTTCCAATGCTTCATATTATCTGGTACTACTGGCATGTACTTGACCTCAACCTTGTATCTTTTTTAAGGGAAAATTGGAACTTTGAAAACTATTGTTGAAGTAGCCAAGGCATCAACAACTTGATTCTGTTCTCTTGGAATTGTTGAAAGATTACATTATGGAAACTTCTCAAGGAGGTCCAGTACCATATTTCTATAAGCCCTCAGTCTGGGGTGTTTTGCTTGTTATATGCCTTTGATTTGATTTATAATTAGGTCATATTCTTCATGTACAACAATTATTTTGGCACCCAATTCTTTCAATACCTTTAACCCCAATATTAATGCTTCATATTCAGCCATGTTATTTGTGCACTCAAAAACAAGCTTATAAGAACATAATTTTGAATCTCCTTTGGGATGATTGATACAAATTCCATCTCTCGCTCCTTCTCTGTAGGAAGCTCCATCAAAACTCATCTTCCATATCTGTTATTTTGCTTCGTCCTGATGTTTTGACTCTTCCTCACTCTGTTGATCACATCTCCCCTTGTTGGGCATGTCAATTTCTTATTCTTCCTCTTCACAACACAGGTCATTGAAGAAAATAGAAGATCCCAACTCTGATCCAAGTGGATATAGATGGCCACCCACCTTTTCTGACTGGCTCAAAACCTTTTTCTGGCAATTTTGGCAATTTAATATTTTTAGTAGGTTTTAACTTCCGGTGCCATTTTGAGGGCCTAAATGAAGGATTTTCGATATAGAGGTTCTCAATTACAATTGAAGGCATAATCTATCCCCCAAAATTAATCTCCTCAACTATACCTTTCCAACGAGCTACCGTACGCCTAAAACAGAGATCGTATGCAAAAGTTATGACCCCAGGAAGTTGATGTACTAACTTACCCAAACGGGGCCCACATGACTTTTGGCACTTCAACTCCTAGGGTTAGGTTTTTGGATGTCTAGGATTTTTGGAATTACTTTTTATTCTAAAAAGACCTTCAGAGCCTCATTGTACTCAGAGATAAGCTGCCACCATTCTATAGCCGTCACATCTTTTCTCAGAGATAAGTTGTCACCATTCTATCGAATCTTTCACTCTATATTTTACAGTCTCTATACATTTATTTCATTAATAGAAATCATGTATTACTATATATATGTGTTTATGGTTGCATCTCTGATATATTTATGTTATATTATTAAATATCTGCGATATCTCTGTGCATTTATTTATTATATCTCAGATCTCATTTCGTGCCGAAAATAATCTGGATCAGTGGTATCAGAGCAAGCTGCTCTTAATCATTTTTTTAGTGCATGTCCCTGACGAGGTCCGAGTATATCAAGTTGGGTCTCGAGCTTGTCTCTCTTGAAGACAATCACTCTCGCACACCCAAGAAACCCTCAATGGCGAAAGAAAAGAAAAACGACGGAGCAGACGATCCTATCAATCTGTTGCTTAAGCAAGCTCTCACATGACAAAGGGACGAAATGATGGAGAATTTTGCCCACATCCTTAAACGCTTGCTAATAGAATCAGGTGCATATTCATCAAGCAACCACTTTGGAGGTACCTTGCCTTTCAAGGTACAAGTTAATTTTGATATTCCTATATTTGAAGGACAAATAGATGCAAAAGCCCTATAAAAATGGTTAACTCTGCTAGAAGGTTAATTCTCTGTTCACAATTTTTCCAACAAAGAAAAGATCACCTTTGCACTCCTTAAAGATCTCCCTCATGTAAAACATTGGTGGGAAACTTACTGGGAGCAAATTTCCACATAGGATTCTGGAATATATGGGTTCGATCCCACTTGGGATTTTTCTGTGGATGCGGTAAAGGAACAGTATTACCCTGTTGGAAACTATGAGGACCAGTACATGAGATGGACCACACTATGACAAGAGAGGGGTCAAGCAGTTCCGGAGTTCACCAATACCTTCCATACCTTGTGCACCAAGTTGGGTATCAAAGACTCTGACCGACATTTGGTTCTGAAATACCGTGGGGCTCTACATAGATACATCCAGACTGAAATGGATTTTCTGGACATCTCATCACTCGGTGCTGCTTATCGATATGCTGTTAAAATCGAGCAGAAATTTAAGAACCAAAACAAACAGGATTTTGTATCTGTAAATGCACAACAACCAAAGTATGACAAAGATATCCCTAACAAACAGTCTCCCAAAAACCAGTCCAAGACATAGGAAAAGAAGGGTCACGGGAAGACAACGAAGGACACCAGAAAATGGTGTGATTTCCACAAAAGCCCCTAGAAAAACACCGATGAATGTCGCTCAAAATAGTCATTGGTGGTCGATATCAAAGACAAGGAGCCGAACCCTGATTCAAAATCTGATTCTAAAAATACTGATAAAGGACAGATCATTGACACAAACCCCACTGTTATTGTCACAACCGCAACAATTCAACCAGAAGAACCAACAGATCCCGAAGAGGGGGAGCACCTTCTTCATTCACATATGTGGGTGAAGGGGACCCCACTGCATTTTATTGTTGATATCGGAAGCCAAAAGAACCTCATCTCAGTAGAGGTTGTCAAACAATTGGGATTGTCGACAACACCACACCCGTAGCCATACAACATCGGGTGACTTCGCCAAGGACGAGATCTCCGAGTCAGCCAACAATGTCGATTGTCATATGAAATCCATCCCTTCAAGGACGAGGTATTATGTGATGTTTCCCCATTGGATATCTGTGATGTTATCTTGGGCCAACCACATATGTGGAAGCGCCATGTTGTTTATGAGTCTCGACCCCGTAGTGTCATTGTTACTTTGGGGGGTCATCTCTATAGAATACCAGAGGTAGTTCTGACTATTGTTCCACCTAAAAAATTTCGCAAGGTAGTATCTCATACTGTAAAATTTAGCTTCTTCACAATCTGTTCGAAAGGAGAACAAAAGGACATTGCAACCACTACAGCCTCTCCCCAAGCACCTTCTATCCAGTAGAAGCAGGTCCACAAGGCTGCATCAAAGCGCAAAAATTCCTTCTTCACACTGTCCTCTCATTTATCTCGACTTGTTGAACAGCCTTAGCCTCAACAGGTTCTTGACATACTTCCACAAACTGAGCAGTGCGATATCTCCAGCAATACAAGCAGCTCACCAAGATGCAGATCCAGCAAACGCTTTCCCTCTCCCTCAGAAACTCAACGCAATGGATACCATTGCTTCCTAAGGAGGGAGGATTGATCCAGGTGGATATCGGTGGCCACCCACCTTTTCTAACTGGCTCAAAACAGTTTTCTGGCAATTTTGGCAATTTACTATTTTTAGTAGGTTTTAACTTCCGGGGCCATTTTGAGGGCCTAAATGAAGGTTTTTCAATATCGAAGTTATCAATGATAGTTGAATACATAATTAATCCCCCAAAATGAATATCCTCGATGATACCTTTCCATCGAGCTATCATACGCCTAAAACGGAGATCGTATGCCAAAGTTACAACCCTGGGAAGTTGATGTACTAATTTACCCAAACGGGGCCCACATGAATTTTGGCGCTTCATCTCCTAGGGTTAGGTTTTTGGATGTCTAGGGTTTTTGTCATTCCTGTTTATTGTAAAAAGGCCTTCAGAGCCTCATTGTACTCATATTCTGGCGAATGCAAGTAGCCGTCACATCTCTTATCAGAGATAAGCTGCCACCATTCTATCAAGTCTTTCACTCTGTATTTTACAGTCTCTATACATTTATTTCATTAATAGAAATCATGTATTACTGTATATATGTGTTTATAGTTTCATCTCTGATATATTTCTGTTATATTGTTGAATATCTACGATATATCTGTGCATTTCTTTATTATATCTCCAATCTCATTTCGTGCCAAAAATAATCCGGATCAAACTCAGTTTCCATGAAGTATATGGGATGATTTTTAAGCTGTGACTTGTTGTTGACCATGTATTTGAGAAAAACTTCTCTGAACAACCTTTTTGTTTGACCGAAAATAAGGATGGTGGAATATGACATGTCCATCTAGAGGGTTCCTTTTAATTTTGCAGCCCAAGATCTTGACAATAACATGTCGAATTTGGGAGGGATGTCAGCCACTACTACATCCATGACCATGTTCTTTATTGGAATTTGTGCCAAATATACCACCAGATATTTGATAAGACCTAGACATTTCACCTTCCTAGAATCAAAAGAGAACGAGTCTTTGTAAGGCCTGGTGATGTCCAAACCTAGTTGGTCCATGACCACTTTGGGAATTAGGTTATGAGACGCCCATGAATCCAACATGGCATTGTGAAGAGTCATATCATGGACTTTCAGGCTAACATAAAAAGGGGGAACTTCTTCATTATCACCATTTTCTTCTACTCTTGGTCCAAATAAGATGGCAGGGTGGTCATCTTGTATGTTCAGGGTATCAGAAGCCTGTTCTATTTTAAGCATCTTGATGATCTGATTTCTATATTTTCTATTCTTGATTAATTCATTAAATGGTACAGAAATTTTTATCTTAGCCATCTCACTTTCAAAATTAAAAGAGGATGAAGTCTTCTCTACCTCTTTGGTGATCATTTCTTTCCTTGCCTCCAATATTCTCTTATGGGGTTCTTATTTATGCTTTCCTTTGTCCACAATACCCTTTGTAGCATAATCCTTCACAGTAGAGTCCTTTGTAGTTGAATCCTTTGCAGCAGAATATTTTTTAGGTTGACTTGAAGAAGGTATGTTACTTTGAGCTTCTTTGGTGGGGTATCCCTTTGGAGGATTTCCCTTTTGAGGGTTTGGAGGTACCCTTTGATTTTGAAGGTTGTATTGTCTTTGGAATTGCATGATGGCATTTTGCAACCCTGTCTTGTAATCTTATGTTTCTACTGACAACCTTTCCTCTTCATCTTGCAAAAAGATCTCACTTGCATCCATGAATTGGTTGTGTTCTTCTTTAGTCAAAAACACTTATTTTTCTTTATCATCATAGCAGTTCATGTTGTCTTCAAAATATCCATCATAATTTTCATCTATATAATTATTTTGAAAAGGAGGCCTTATTTGTTGATCTCCATGATTTCCTTGATTACCTTGATTCGCCCGATCTACTTGATTTGCTTGGTTCCCCTAATTTCCCTGATTCCTTTTCTCTCTTTGTCTAATTTGGGGGATCGTTGGTCTCCTCGGATTTCTGGGTGGACCATCATCCTGTTCTCTGGGGTTAGACCTATTACCCAGATTCATTCTTTCCATCATTCTCTCCATGTTTCTCATCAATGCTTCAAACCTTTCTTCTGATGTTTGTGACGTTGAAGGATGTGCTTTATCCTAAGTTATGTTTATGTCCTTTCCAGGATTAGTTTGCATATTCCCTGAATCCATTAGGTTCACTTCAACTTTTATGGAATCAGTCATCATATCATCCAATATGGTATATCTTCATTCTTTTAATAATAAAACAAAGTCACTTTCAAAAGAATCAACATATCTGAGTTGAGCAGCTTTAGGGGGGAGGGGGGGGGGTTACCTCAATAAGAATCACATTATAGACCTTCATGAATCTAGCTGAAAACTCCTGCATTGTTTTGTCAAGTGATCTCTTCATGTTGTTTTACTGGGTCAACAACTGAAGGGGATTTTTCTTATCTCCCCGTTTAGAAAGGAATCTTGTTTCAAAGGCCTCGAAATCTGTGATACTAGTTGGTGGAAGGGATTTCAAATCATTAAACCAAGTCTATGAAATTATTAAACCAATCTAGATGCTTCTAAGATGATATGCTACCTTCAACATCGTATAATTTGATCCTTAGGTTATAATCTTGAGGTAGATCATGTAGTTGAGCAGGAAGTATGAGGGGGGGGAATTTGGATGCCATAGTTGTTGTGAGGGGTCAAAGTGGTTGTTGGTTCTGAGAGGGGATCACTATAGTCCTAGCAGATGCAGCTAAAATCAAATTTTGGAATCTCTTTTCGTCAAATATGGTCTCACTTAAATAAGATTCAAACTTAGTTCTGAATAGGGCTTGCTCAAATTTCAAGTCAAACTCAAGGTCTTCAATGCTAGTCACTCTATCCTTGGGAAAGGATAGATATTGGTCTGGATGAAACACTGGGGTTACTGGATTTTCTTTTCTTTTACGTACAATATTTTCAGGGTCAGACACAGGGATTGCAGCTTTTGGGTCTGGGTTACTCCTGGTGTGAATTTTCTTAGGAGCCAGGATTTCTATCTCACACGGTTTGGTACAACTGGTCTTTTGGTAATGGAGTCACCAGAGAAAAAATAATCTCATCCAATAAGGTACTTGATCCACTGTCACCCTCAAGGATCAAACTAAGTCTTTAAATTCATTTTTCCCAAGGAAGATTTTTCAATTTCATCCCCGGTAATGGTGCCAGAATGTTAGCACTCTGTAATTTTGTCCGGCTGATAGAATCTCTCATGTCACTTGATATATCTTTGGAAATCAATGGCTAGATTCAGATTGTTTTGGGGGTTTTTATAAAGTTTGTTGGCAAAGAAGGGGAGGAACACTTAGGGCTATGGATTCAAAATTCTAAAATTGAATGAAAACAATGACTAGCCAGTAGAACTCTCTAGAGGATAAAGGCTAAATGAGGCAATGAACCTGAGTTATTAATTGAGTTTAAGCAGGGTGTAAGAAGAAAGAGAAAACAAATAACTACATCAGAGAATTACTTAAATGAATTTTGAATTAGTTAAGAGGAAATTCACACAGTTTAAATTTCTTAGGCCGAGAGCATCACAAGATGAATTATGAGCTTTTAACTATCCAATTTAAACAAAATACAGTGCAAATGGAAATAAAGAATCACAGGAAATACATACGATGAGAGAAGACAAAACTCATATCACCACCATTAGAATATTTTCAAAGAGACTTCAAAATATTCTGCATGTATATTCAAATCAACTCTAGAAATGTACAATAGAGTTTAGAAGCAACAAAAGGGTTCCCTTGCACTTCTGCCAACATTAATTCATTCAGAATTTCTAGTACTTATACAATTCGATTACAATGGTTGAAACCGAAACGTTTCAGCTTCTAAAACTGACTATAATAATTTCAACTGACAATCTCGGCATATGAACCGATTTACAATGATTAAACAAAAAGTGTTTCATAGACTAGGGATGGATCTCTTTGACTGTTCGGCTTCCTTTGCACCATTTGTCTTATTGTGATTCCCTGTCGAACTTGCCAGTTTGGTGACACCTGGAGGTTACTTACTAGTCCCTGGAAAACCTCATTTCATTTTTCCTAACCATACGATCTCCTCCCAATATGAGTCAAAAGGAATCTTGCAATCCATCATCTCCTTTATCAGAATCTCCAGGTCAATGAAGGTGGCGTAAGACATAGTTGGCAACCCAGTCTTCACTGTCTTGAACTGGATCAAAATCTCAAAGTCTGTAGCCAAATATTCCACCAAACTAGGCCGCTCCAGGTTCTCTTCCAGGCCTTCAAATTTTGAATGATCCATTCTTCACTGAGTGAGGAGAGAATTGGATTCCTATTGATTGTATAATTTCCCTTTACCATCCAAAAATGGTGGGAGGCCCTTGATAAGCAATTGTTCAAATGTATCTCTAAACTCTTGTATGCTCTGTTCTATTTGCACAGCTTTGGTTTGAACTGATTTGAGAAAATTGTGTTTAGCGATGATCCTCCTGACCCAAATGATCATTGCAGTTATGTCCTTTACCCCAATGGTCTGAGGATCGGCACTGGGCACATAATTCAACAAATCAATAGCGTTTTGGGCCCATTCCAAGGGTTTTTTCGCCAGTGTTTGATTAATAATAGTACACATGTTTCGAACAGTGATAGCCATGTTGTCTTTCTCATTTATAAAATTCAGATAAACTCTGAATTTAGCAACTTCAGCAGCAATAGCATCCCAGATTACATGTTTATCTCCTTGCAACAATATTTTTCCCTTCAACCTCGTCTTCAGCTTGTTCACCCTTTCTTGCAATTCTTGATTATGCTTTTGAAATTGGGCCATCTTTCCTTCCTTCATTTTTGTCTCTTGTTGTAGCTTTTCTATGACCTCCTTAAGGTTCTTGATCTCCATTGTCTTTAAGATTACTTGGGACATAGCCTGAACCAATCCATCAGTTCTTGATCCAGCTTCTGTATTAGAAGGTACAATGACAGCCATATCGGATGTTTCTACTTGTCCTTGTGACCAATTCTCTTTCTCTTTTTCTAGCTGCAACACTTTAGCTTTGTAATTTAGTGCTTCTTGTCTGAATGTATCATTTTCTTTCTCTAGAGAATCTAGCTCTATTGTCTGTGGATGTTCTATGGAGGACATCTTCAGCTTCTTCTTTAGGCTTTGGATCATCTTCTCTTTCTCATCTAAAGAATCATTTACCCCTTGAGGGCCTTCAGATTCCAATCTTTTGACCTGTGTCTACCAGGCTTTGCTGGATGCTTTCTCCTACTCAATTGTCCAACCAACTTTAGTTCATGTGTTGTCATTCTTGAAACCCTCGGACTCAACCTCAAGTTGTCTGAATATAGCATGTCACTGGCATTCCTATGTAAATTTACTTTGTATGGGGCACCAATATTTTCATAATGCATCTTGATTTTAGACACTTTATCATCATCTTCTATTGCTATGTTAAATGTCTTTCTTTCCACATCCCTGACTAAAAATAGGGAAGCCTTATGTTGGTAGATCTTCTCTACCTCGGGAAACAAGTCTCTTATTTCACTATTGGCCATACTTCCCTTCACATCATACTAGTTCATTAAGTCTTCCTTGGATTGGTAGACTGCCCTAGGTGTCTTGCCAAATACATGTTTCTTGTTGCTGAAAACCCTTGAGCTACTTTCACTCGGTGGCATGCTTCTTGTACCAGCCTCTTCGTTCTTGGTTACACTTTCCACCATATCCATGCTTTTTTTCTCTTTAGGTTCTTCTTCTTCCAGATCCATTATCTGAGAGGATGGTGTGATTTTCATTTTCTTAAGAATATTTTGCTGATTACTGGCACCTAGTGCCTCTGAACTGCTCCTCTTGTTATAAACACTCATCTTTGGAGTTTTAACAATCAACCTTGGGGAAGTTTTTTGTGTCTAAATCTACTGAGGGGTAGACTCTACTTGTTGTGTCTGATCAGGTTGCAAAGTGACTTCCATGTATGCACAGGTTTCCTGATTATCCAGTTCATCAAATCCTTCCACATGCTCATGCTCATAAGGGCCTTGTCTTCTCATAGATATGATCTAATGGGGATCATATTTCCTCCCTTGTAACTGTGTAAACCCGAATCGACTGAGTTTGGCTTGTATCTGAGGTAAATAGGACCTGGTCTTTACCACAAAGGGCCCTATTATGAAAGGAAATTTTAAGTTAGATTCCTTGTGCGTTTTCAGAAAATGCTTTGTCTCCGAAATAATTATTTGTCTGATGAACTCTAGGGAAAAGACTCTGGTAGTCAAGAAGATAGTAAAAAGGTAAGGTCCTTCTTAATAACCATATTGTTAGAAAAACAGGACCATGGAGCAATAAAATAAAACAAATATGGAAACAAAACACAGAAGATACACAATACAATAGAGACACAGATTTACGTGGTTCACCCAGTGTGGGCTACATCCACCAGATAAATTGTCATGTCCTTCCTTTATTATTATCCAGCATATGAAGGGATACAAACTATAGCAAAACATGTTGTAACTTCCTCTTCTTTCTCCCACAGTCTCCTCTCTCAGAATACAATACTCGCCATAATGCATAGCCGCAATACATTTCCCTCATAAGAGAGGGTTGTCTTTTAGGGAAAAAAACCCTAACATAATTTCTATTGTTAGATCTGCGACCTTATAATGAACGGTCCAGATTTACAATGAAATTACAATATACATTTACAAGGAAGAGGGGGGGTACCCCCCCTCTGCACTCCCCCGCGTGGAAGAGTGTGCATACTTCTGGGGTGTAAAGTCTTCATGGGGTATAAACACAGCTGAAAATCAAATACCTCGGTATCAGGAAGATAATCAGGCTCCACAACCAACAATATCCCACTTGGAGACTGATCTCAACAACTCCACCGTTGTTGTATATGCTAGACTCTGAACCTTCTTGGACCTGGAAAATTTCTCATCTTCATCTTCATTCTTGAAGACCAACTAAAACTGAGCATGAACTCAGTTTCTCTCTGGTTACTCCCTTTGTTAACATGTCTACGGGATTATGGCTAGTGTGTATCTTTTCCAACTTCAAATGTCCATCTTCCAAGGTGTATCGTATGAAGTGGTACCTCAACTATCTATGCTTAGTCTCTAAATGGAAGGTTGATTTCTTTGCAAGATGAATTGCACTTTCACTGTCACAATACAACCTTCTATTCTCCTGCTTCTTTCCCAATTCCTCCATAAACCTTTGTAACCAAATCATCTCTTTACTAGCCTCTATAGCAACAACATACTCTGCCTTTTTCGTTGAAAGTGAAACAACCTTTTGCAATTTCTGAATCCAACTTATTGTTGTTCCACCTATAGTAAAAACATACCCTGTGGTGCTCCTCCTGTTGTCTTTATCACCTGCCATATCTGAATCAACATATCCTTGTAGAAAAGTGTCTGAACCTCCAAAACATAATGCATGAGTAGCAGTACCTCTCAAATACTTGAGAATCCACTTTACTAACTCCCAATGTTCTTTACCTAGATTGTTCATATACCTGCTCACAACTCCCACTGCATGTGCAATATCTGGTCTTTGTGCAAACAATTGCATACATCAAGCTACCAACTGCTGATGAATAGAGGACCCTGGACATGTACTCTATATCCTCCTGTGTCTTGGGACACATTTCCTTAGTTAATTTGAAATGGTTGGCCAAAGGTGTACTAACTGGTTTTGCATTCTACATTCTAAACCTCTCCAACACCTTCTCTATGTACTCACCTTGAGACAATGTCAATTTGCGATTTTTTCTGTTTCTTGTTATTCTCATGCCAAGGATTTTCTTTGTTGCACCCAAAACCTTCATCACAAATGAATTGGCTAATTTCTTCTTGAGCACATTTATATCTTGCATATTAGACCCTGCAACAAGCATGTCATCTACATACAATAGCAAGATAATAAAGCTTCAATTTTCTAGCCTTTTAAAATAAACACGGTGATCAAAATGACATCTACTATAACCATGTTCTATCATAAACCTGTCAAACTTCAAATACCACTTCCTTGGAGATTTATTTAGCAAATTTCTTTTTTGAAGTATCTGCATCCCCTTCTCACTCATGTGTCCAATCCTATGATGCCACAGTGTTGTATCCACTCATGTAGAAGCTAAAGAGATAGAAGAGTCGGTATTCCCGGTACATAAATACAATGCACCTACCTTCTCTCCTTTTGCTATCACCAATGATCATTTGATGAACTTCCACGTCTTATCTGTAAATATGGATATACAACCTTCACTTGCCAACTGCCATGTTGAAATTAGATTTTTCCTTAAATCTGGAACATGTCTTACCTCTTTCAACAACCATTGGTTTCCATTGCGTTGTTTTATTCTTACCTTTCCCATTCCAACAATTTTGCATGGTGCATCATCACCCAAATGAACCTGTCCAAAATCACATTGAACATAATCTAGAAAATGTTTCCTATGGGGTGTGGCATGAAATGAAGCCCCTGAATCTACTACCCAAGACTCAAAAATACTATCTACAGAAAGAATCGAAGCATCTTGTAACACATCACCTGTTACATTTTCTTCTTGATTTCTCTCATGTTGTCCATCTCTTTGTTTCTTTGGAGCTCTGCAATCTTTCTTCAGATGTCCTTTCTTCCCACAATTCCAGCACTCTATCTTTCCAAGTCTGGATTTGGCTCTGCCCTTCCTAGAATTCCTGCGGTTCCCTGAGCCATTTCTTCTATCCTTTTGTCTTCCCCTGTTCTCCATGTTCAATGCATTACTTGATGTCTCACCTATGCTTTTCCATTGCATTTCCTCACTAAGGATAACACCAACAACATCATCAAATTTTAAAGTATTTGAACCAGAGACAGAGTTACTTATAGCCATGACCAAGTCGTTACAGCTTTATGGCAATGAGCACAAGATTAGAAGATCCCTAACCTCATCATCAAAGTCCACTTTTACAGAACTTAGTTGATTAGTAACCATATTAAATTCATTTAAATGATCTGCAACAGACCCACCTTCTGACATCTTCATATTAAATAATATCTTCATTAGAAATACCTTATTGGACGCTAAGGGTTTTTCATACAGTTTAGCCAACGCATCCATCATATCCTTCATTGTCTTTTCTTTCAAAATGTTGAAAGCCACTGACGCTGCCAAGCTCAGTCATATCGTTCCTAGAGCCTTTCTGTCAAGAATCTCCCATTCTTCATCCTTCATGGTCGTCGGCTTCTTTGCTACTCCACCCAATGGTAGGAATAGATCCTTCTAATACAAATAATCTTCCATCTGCATCTTCCATAACTGGTAGTTTTGGCCGTTAAATTTCTCGACCCTAAACTTTTCATCTTCTGACATTGCTCCCACTCGAACCAGGAACCCTCTTTTCCTGCGAGTTACCCTTCGCTCTGATACCAGTTGTTAGAAAAATAGGAACGTGGAGCAATAAAATAAAATAAATACGGAAACAAAACATAGAAGATACACAATACAATAAATACATAGATTTACGTGGTTCACCCAGTGTGGGCTACGTCCACCAGAGAAATTGTCAGGTCCTTCCTTTATTATTATCCAGCATATGAAGGGATACAACCTACAACAAAACCCATTGTAACTTCCTCTTCTTTCTCTCACAGTCTCCTCTCTCAGAATACAATACTCGCCATAATGCCTAGCCGCAATAAATTTCCCTCATAATAGAGGGTTGCCTTCTAGGGAAAAAAACCCGAACATAATTTCTACCGTTAGATTTGCGACCTTATAATGAACGGTCCAAATTTACAATGAAATCACAATATAAATTTACAAGGCAATTTTTCCTTCGCGGGCCCACTTTCCCCCGGACCCCATAGAGGGGGTACCCCCCCTCTGCACTCCCCCGCGTGGAAGAGTGTATATACTTCTGGGGTGTAAAGTCTTCATGGGGTATAAACACGGCTGAAAAGAAAAGACCTCTGTATCAGGAACATAATTAGGCTCCACAACCAACACATGCCCAAATTATAGTAGAGTGTCTGAACAACATCCAATCTCCCACCCTGTTCTCTGGATTGGGTTGCAAAGAGATTTTCATTTCTTCCAAAACCCTTGGCAGGTACGTGCCAAAGATGAGACTATAAACCATGGACATGATCTTGTTTGTGAAAATAAGCATGGTGATCCTTTTGCATTCAGTTGAGATGAATGTAGCTTCAGGGAATTTGGTCTTATTCAATTCCAAGAACATTCTCGGCAAGTGCGTGTAGTACCTAAAGTGTCTCAGTGAATTGAAATTTACCAGTTGTTGGTGCATACTATCAGCGATGAACTTTTCAAAGTTGATATAGACTGACTGACTAGACTCTGACAAAACAAAGCTCAACAGGAAACCCATTATGACTTATACTACAAACTTGTCGTTATCCAATCCTAGAATTTGACTAAGTATGGAACAAGCCCACTGGACTTCAATAACCATTATGCTTACCTTGATAGGTAACGACAAAATCTCAGAATGGTGTTCAGGTTTAACAATGGTCTGCAAAAATAAGGTTTTTACTTCAGAGGGACATTCTTTGTAGACTGTGATCATTTTTTCTTCCTCGAAGGGCTCTGACACTGAGGGGGAAGACTTTGGTATACTGAGGGTGTGTTGAATTGACGGGCTATCTATTTCGCATAAGACTTCTGACCCTAACTTATTCAAAATGAACTTTTCTTCCCGCGAAAAATGTTCTGCGCACCAGTTTATGAACTCTGGGAAAGGGAAAACGACTTCTACGACATAAGGGGTAATGTAGGCTTGGGCTTCTTCGAGGAAGGGTATCCATTTTCCAACATTGTCTAGCAAATTGGATTTGGACACAGAAATGGGTGAGACTATTATTTCTGTGTCAAATACATCTAAGTCCCTATCAATTAGGGCTTCTTCTTTAGAGGCGAAGTCTTTCTCTGTTATGGATAAAACGACAGGCTTCATGGCCATAATGAAAAATACTTGTGAATCGACGGAGAATGTTAGAATTTGGTTCACTGTTGAGCTTTAGTTTTGAATGGAGAGTTTGCGTCAATTTTCTAACATTCCAACGCTTTGAAATATCATAAAATAATGACCAAGGCCCTCCTTTTATATGCGTTTTTCGACATTGGGGGTGGGGAAAAATGGTTTTGGGTAGACCGATTTTCACCCCGATATGCCTTGGATGGCACCACATGTCCACAAAATGAAACTATGGTATTTTCCCTGGCCCACCCTCGAACAATTATCTTCTACGCTACTTCGTCGCCTGATATGTGTCTTGGTCGTCGATTTGGGCCGCTTCAAGATCTACGGTCCGCTAGGCCTCGTCAACTTTCGTCCCTCCGTTATATTGGCCCTTCTCTGCCAGATATAACCTGGCCCTCCAAATCAAGCCACATCTCCACACTATTTTATCCCTCTGCTAAATCTGAAACTTGTATTCCATACAAAATTGTTATGGTGATAACAACATCTGTGGTCATTGTTGCAACTCATAGTGTTGCGACTCTGGTTGTTGTTACAACTCTCATTGCAAGTCGTTGTTGCATCTCCTAAACATATCATCGGTCAACTACATAGTTTTCACTGGGGATCGACCAGTCAACCAACAATCAGTCAAGAACACAACAAGGGAAATTGGGTGCCATTATGGAATGGAAAACTCAGCCACCACCTATCGTGACGGATTTTAATCAGTACACACCTGATTTCTCCCTCTTTTGGAAAACACGATGTAGCAATATGAGACAACCTAATTCTTGTGTATGTCCATCAATTTTCTTAGCTAGTTTAGGAAGAAGCCATTTTGTATAAATACACTCGTTCTCTCTGAGTCGAGGGACGTAGAAAAAGAAGACAACATATTGTAAAATAGAGTTGTATTGATCCACGCATTTCCGTTTAAAAAAAGTTTTATTTCATTCATGTTCAATTAATGGTTTGTTAATCATTTAGCACCTATTGTATTCTTAGACAAATACCTCATCTAAGGAGGTAAGGCCCCTCCTTAGCTCGATATTGTTTGTATCTTTTATTTGTAGAAGTAGTTTTAGCTTCACTTTTATCTGTTTATTTAATTCCATCAATTCCTTCATTAACATCTTGTTGTAACTCTAGTGTTCTCTATTACTGAATTTCTAGATTACTGTCAGTTAGTTCTAACGTTGCAACGTATTTTTCCTCGATTCATGAGTAATAGTTGTAGCATCATTTCTTTATTTATTTCCAGACATTCCTCTATAAAAATATTGTGTTTCAACTCTATTTTTTTTTCATTGCTACAACTCTGTTGTCGCCACTCTATGAAAACATTTCATAATCTTGTCTTTTGATTGGTTAGAGTGTAGTTGTAGCATCTTTCATTCATTTTCATTCATTTCCAACAATTCCTCCATTCAACTTTATTGTAGCAATTACCCCTGCTGCAATTCTAGTTGTTGTGGTTCATGTTGTTGTAACTCATGTTGTTACAACTTTTGTTGGTGCAACTCTGGCTACTGTAATTCTCGTTGTTGCAACTCTGGTTGTTGCAAATCTTCATCGAGATCTCTAATTAACAATTGTGGTTTGCAAATTGAGATAGTTTTTTTTCCTTGTTTACAAGCATAGTGTGGTTTGATTCTTATAATCTGAGCTACATGAGCCATAACACAATAATCAAGATCACCTTAGTACTTGGACAAATCACCTTTACTTTCTTGCAAGAGTGATTTACTTTTCTACAATTGTGATTTACTTTTCCGCAAGAGTGATTTGCTTTTCTGCAAGTGTGATTTACTTTTCTGCAAGTGTGATTTAATTTTCCTCGAGAGTGATTTACTTTCCTAAAAGAGTGGTTTACTTTTCTGCAAAACTGATTTATTTTCCTACAAGTGTGCCATTTACTTTCCTACAACGTGTGATTTTACTTCTGCAAGTGAGGATTTGGTGTAGTTTAATTCGGTGAATTGCTAAAGCATTTTGGTATCTTGTCTTGTGATATTCATTTGAAAGTACTACAACTTATTGGCAATTACAACATTATACTTGCATATATGGTGCACGATAATCCGTAAGAGTAATACGACTTCAGATTGATAATTAAATGTAAAACTCTTCAGTTGCTTACTAAATTAATTAGGAAGTGATTGAAAGGTCTCTCACAAGTTGTTAGGTAGTACTATCAATAATGGGTGTAATAGTCCTGTTGTTCCTGAGGGTGGAAATGAATAAGACCAAACCCCTACAATCTCTAGAGAAAATACAATGGTGTGGCATTAAACACTGGGATATATCATAGAGAAGGGCCTTCGAGCACTATAAGGTAAAGGTATGGTTGAAGGTATGTCTAAGTACACACTAGATTTTGATTTATCTGAGCACTGCATATATGGTAAACATAATCAGGTACGATTCTCATCTAGAGCTACAAGAGCAAAGAGAATATTAGAGTTAGGACACAATGATTTGTTTGGACCTATGCATGTTCCATCACTAGGTAAATATATGTACTATGTTTCATTCATTGATGATTTCTCAAGGAATACATGGATTTACTTCCTATGAAATAAATATGAGGTCTTTGGTAAATTTAAAGAGTTTAAGGTTCTTGTGAAGAATCAAACATAGAAGAAAATAAAAGTGTTAAGGAAAGATAATGATCTAGAGTTATGTGGGAATGAATTTGAGGAATTATGTAAGAAGTGCGGTATAGCAAGGTAGAAGACTACTCCATATACAACTCAAGAGAATGGGGTTGCAAAAAGGATGAATAGGATGTTGATGGAAAAATCAAGGAGCATGTTTAGTGGTGTTGCATTAGGACAGGAATTATGGGTAGAGGCAGTGGGTAGTGCATGTTATCTGGAAAATAGATCACCATCATTAGCATTGGTGGAAAAAACTTTGCATGAGGTATGGACTGGTAAAAAACCCTCTCTTGAATATCTTAGAGTTTTTTGTTGTGATGTTTATGTACATGTTCCAAAGGAAAATAGGAGTAATCTAGAAAATAAATCTTAAATGTGTATATTTATTGGTTATAAATATGGTATAAAATGTTAAAACTTTGGAACCCGTTAACTAAGAAGACTATTTACAATCGAGATGTTGTCTTTAGAGATGTTAAAGATGTTCCCAAATAGGAAGTCTTACCAAAGGTTAAAAAAATTGAGACAATAGAGTTTGAATTTAAGGATGAAGAATATGACTCATTGAAATAACATGAATAATAGGAAGAAGAAACACATACTCTAATATTGAGGAGATTGGTCTAGGAAAGAAGGAAACCAAAAAGGTATACTCTACTTGATTGTCTCTCTCGTTTTTCTTTATCTATTATTGATGATGATCATAGGACTGTTAGGTAGGCAGTGGATTCAGAGGATGGATAACCATGGAACAAGGCCATGGTTGAAGAAATATCAATCTTGAATAAGAATGAGGCCTGGGATCTAGTTGCATTGCCAGATGGAAGAAATATCGTTGGTAGAAAATGGGTATTTAAGAAGAAGTTGAATGCAGAAGGTAAAGTGGAGAATTATAAATCTAACCTAGTAGCAAAGGGATATTCCCATTTAGAGAGAACATATTTTAGTGACTTTTTTTCTCTTGTTGCTAAATTGACTCCTATTAAATTTCATTTTCCTATTGCTTTTTCTTTTTATATTGAAGTAGAACAGATGGACATAAATACAACATTCCTACACAGGGATCTTAAAGAAGAAATATACATGAAATAGCTAGAAGGTTTTGTAGTAAAGGGTAAGAAAGAGCTAGTTTGCAAGATAAAAAAATTCCATGTATAGATTAAAGCAATCTCCAAGGAAGCCGTATCAAAATTTTGATACTTATATTTTGGGACTTGGTTTCATAAGGAGAAAATATGATCATTGTTTGTATTTTAAATTAGTGGGTGATCATTTTATTTATGTGGTTATGTATGTTGATGATATGTTGTTGATTGCAAACAAGGAAATCATCAAGAAGGTAAAAACTCAGTTGTCTTATAAATTTGATATGAAAGATCTTGGTCCTGCAAATTTTATTTTGGGCATGGAAATTAAAAGAGATTAGGAAAACATGAAACTTTGGTTGAATCAGAGAAAATATGTTGATACACTATTGCAGAGGTTTAATATGTAGGAATGTAAGCCGATCAAAGTCTTTATTCATGTAGGTGGAGTTATCTACATATCAATGTTCTAGGACACGGGAAGAGGAAGAGGACATGTCTCATGGTCCTTATGCTAGTGTTATTGGAAGTTTGATGTATGATATGGTTTGTACTAGACTAGACATTACACATTCAATGGGATTTTTGAGTAGGTATATGTCAAAACTACAGAAGGAGCATTGGACAACTGTAAAGAGGGTTTTTGGGTATTTGTGTGGCACTACAAATTATGGAATTTTCTACCAAGGAAGACCTGGTGCAAAGAGAGTGTTGTAAATACATGGATTTTTTTATGTAGGCTAGGCTGAATATTAGATCACATAATATCTACAAGTGTTTATGTGTTTAACCTATTTGGAGGTGCAATCAGTTGGATGAGCAAGAGACAATATGTAGTAGTGCTCTCAACTACAGAAGTTGAATACGTGGCAGCTACTCATGTGAGTAAGGGAAATTGTATGGTTACATAGGTTGTGTTTAGGTGTTGGGTTTGTACAACAAGGTGTAAGGTTATATTATCACAATTAGAATGAAATATTTATGGCAAAGAACTTGACTTATCATTCTAAGACAAAGCACATTGATGTTCAATATCACTTTGTGAGAGACATGGTTGAAGACAAGAAGGTGATGTTGGTGAAGGCAGACACTTTGAAGAATACTTCATATTCATTAACAAAGTTTGTAAGCACTGAGAAGTTATATTGGTGTATAGAAGAAATAGTCATTGTTTCCTTGAATTGTTGATCATGTAATCTTCAGATCCCTTGTATGCAAAGAAAACAACAAGTGGGAGAATGTTGGTTATGTCTTATATTCTTTGCATGGTTAGCCCCATGTGTGTTGCGTATGTGTTGGGCACAGTGGGGGGTCACGAGGGGGCTAGTAGGCTCCCCCTTGACCAGGGGTTTGAGGGAAGAGAACCCAGGTTTTTTGGTCCGTTTTGGGTGGTTTTGGCACACAATTTTCCATCCCATTGTTTTCTAATTCTGGTTAAGAAATTAAGGTTTTAATCTAATCTAGGTCAATGGATTAAGGTTTTGGATTCCCTAGAATCATATATATTGTATTTGTAAATGGTGAAGTTAATACAATGAGAGTTAGAGGTGGGGATTTAAACACGTGTTGGTTTTCCCAGTTAAGGGTTTCCAGGGTAAAGTTTTTAGTATTATGTGTGAATGTTATTGTTTTCTTTTAGTTTTATAAAAAATCTATGTGTGCATTGTTATACTGTGAAAGGTTTAAAACTTACAAGGTGGTCATCTTCTTGACATTATTTTCTAAGATTGCAAGCATAGTATTCACCCTTGGATCATTTGGAGTTTGTCGCCATCACTGACTACATGATGTGAAGATGTATTTACATCTACGTGAGCCATTGGAACTTCACTCAAATGCTTGGAAATTCATCCCAAATCTTGTTTCTTTGCTTCAAGTTCATTTCAATGTAATGAAGAATGCTTTGATACCACCTTTCTTTCAAAAAGTGATGAAGAGTATGCTATAATACCACTTTTCATGGTTGTGATAGTGATGAAGAGAAAAAAACCTATCAAATTATCTATGATACCACCTGTCACGAACTTACTATCTACTTAAATTTTTATTTACAAACATGAATTTCTCCCAAGTCTGTTTCAACCCCTAAGATCGTGCAACACTGCCTTGCCTCAACCATAGTGGTTTGGCCAACCAAAACCTACTACAACTAGATTATCCATATTCACTTAAGGTCTACCTATAAATTCACCTTAAGCTACAATCTATCAAATGCAACTAATTCCTACTCAACCAAGTTCATTCAACAGTAGGCACATGTCCAACCGTGGCCTTTAAAACATCTCAATAATACTTTTAACACTTAGTCAATATTTCAATACCTAGCTAACAAAAAGAAAAGCAAGGAATAGTAACATCCAACACACAAAAAGTCCACAAAACACATGTATAGGCAACACCCAAGGCAAGTGCCTTAACTTTATTATATGAAGAATGTTACAAATACAACACAAGGGAGTTACAAATTTATGCCTACAACTCTATGATAGATGTACAATGAATCTAAGGCAATATTGCATTCTACCTATTGCCCAATAGACTTGCATAATCCAACCCTTGAAGAAACCGTAGTCCTTCCTCCTACAAGTATCTTCTTCTTCTTCTCACTCCATTGGTGCAATTCATCTTACTATGCCAACCCTGAATTTAGCACAATCAAAGAGTTCCTGTACACTCCTTTTGAATGACCTCCTATTATGACTTAACACTTTTGAGGCATCTTTCTTTTATATGAGACTTATCTTGCGCTTGCAAAACCCTTCACTCTAAGGTGAACCTAAGTGCCTACATTGTCAGTTTTGATTGTTCCTCATGGTTCCTTTTCCCCTTTCATGACTTGTCCATCGATCGTCCAATGTTTAATGGTGTTGCACCCAAAGCGCCTCGCACCCAACAAGTTTTCCCAAGTGCACCCAAAAAGTGCATCCCACGATTGTGCTCCATGGATGCTTGTTCCCGAAGGCACTTTTGTCATCCATCACAACCCCCAAGTGTGGACCACCCAACGCCTTGTGTTTGCATGTAGCCCAAGCACCCAAGTTTATAAAATCTATTTGAGATCTCTATGCCAATCTTGTTTGTCATACATCATACTTGTAGATCAAATATGGTCATCTTCCATAACCCCCACTTTTCCTTCTCTTGATAAGTTCTGTTCCAAGGTTCTCTTGGTGCATCCAACTAGTGCGAGTTTCCAAGGTCTATGGTGCACATAATCTAATCAAGGGAACTCAACATGTTCGTGGTGCACCTTGCCATCATGCAAGAATGCCCAAAACCAACTCTTCTATACATCAACCTTCCATCATGTCCATCCATGCCGATCAATGACCACCGAGGTGATCATGTATCCAAGTTTCCCAATACCATTCAATGCTAGGGCCTTAGACTCGTGAATGTTTCTCTCTCTTTCTATATTATCAATAAAAGGATTATATTCTACATGTTCTATATCAATGCCTCTCTTATTTACTCTAATATTTCTTATGTTTATTAAATACTTACTCAATAATTATTGTTTATGTTATTCAAAAATATTCCACACACATTAATTATGTGCCCTACCATTGCTAACGTAGAATTGTAGCACTCTAACTTGGTGCCACTACCACAGTCTACCTGCTTATGCTAGGGTAGACCTGTAAACCCTAGCATCCTCCTGAACTCTCTTGGACCTAAATTCACCTTGGACCTTGTTCTTCTCATAAGACACCTGAGAAATTAGTTTAGATGTTTGAAAGATATATTGATTTTCAAAATGAAGGAAAAAATATAACCAAATATAACTATCATTCTAACTTTTAATATTGTAACTTAGTACCTCGACAATTATATACAAAGTAAATTCTATCATCCAAACCAAACGTGTCAAGGCATACAATTAAGACATTTGATGTTGTAAATTTAAATAGGAGCAACAATAGAGCTCAAACGAATACTCTTAGCTCATATCCATGAAGAATTTCATGTTCATTCGAACACAGAATAAAGGTGAAGCAAGTTTTTGAAAATTTAATTTATCTGAACAATATGAGGAGCAATAAGAAGTTGGTGACTCTTGTCCTAATCTATGTCGAAGGTAAACAAGAAATGTTTAATGCTAACACATTGCCATTACAAACAATTTAATGGTGGACAATTGTAAATCCAAACAAAGTGATCCTAGAAGCTTGTCTATTGGTTATGTGTCTATGATTATCACCAATGTCCATACATGGATACAGTACATCATTGAAATGATGAAAGCAGTGACATCCCTCACAATGATTTCCATGTTAACTATTTGAAATGACTTGATAGCAATGTGATGAAAATGCGGTAATACTAATCATCATGCATTAAGGTTCTTCTTGACTTATGTAGGCATCCCAAAGGGTGTGCTAATAAGGCCAAAAGCCAGGGCCAACTTCTCACTATGGGGATGGAGAATATGCTCCTTCCTCCACTCCAGATCATAAATGCAATATGTATCAGGCATAAACTCTGCTCCCTTCATCTGCCTTGGCATTCTGTCCAACATTGCATAGATCTTATTTGTATGCGGGTGTGACTTGTCTAGTTCCCCACAATAAATATATCCACTCCTTTCTCACCTCATACCAGCTGCATCCTGGCTCCTTTCTAACTCCATTATCATTCATCACTTTCCTCATCTTTGATACATCTTCCCACCTGGTTGTGGCAGCAGAAGTGTTGGACAGTAACCTAAAAATATTCATAGTTATATGGTTATTATTTGAAGAGCCATTCAACTGCATGCGATCCAATCTATACATTACCATGAATTCTTGAAGCACCAAGCAAAACCCCAACACATAAGTAGTATTGTCATTGCATTAATGATACACAAAAGAGGTATTGGCATTGCATTGATTATGCCCTCTAGCTAATTCATGAAGCCAACCAAACCAAGTAGGTCAACGATAAAATATTATAATAGCTTGAGATTAAATAACTTGTCTCCCCTGAAGTAGGAACCAACATAGATCCATTTTAATCCTGTATCTATCATGTGTTGAGAGGGATCAAGTCCCTCAACATGAAAACTTTTAGATTAAAAAACTTGAGAAAAGGTTTGCACCTCGAGGGATTTGATCTCTCTCGAAGCATGATAGATCCAAAGTTAAAATGGATCTACCTTGGTGTATCATATGTATGTGTGTCAACTCCATGTTGAGCACTAAAGTAATTACACATCTCTCTCATACTGAACAACACACTATTAAAATGTTTTAACTAAGATCTGGAGTTAGGAATCATACTTTTCCCTCATGTTGAGCAACACACTATTAAAATGTTTTAACTAAGATCCATCTTAACTTCAGATCTATCATCTGTCAAGAGGGATCAAATTCCTTGAGGTGCAAATCTTTCCTCAAATCTTTTTAATCTAAAAATTTTCACCTCGAGGGACTTGGTCCCTCGAGGTGCATGATGCATATGGATTTAAGATGGATTTACACTAGTTCATTATATATATATATATATATATATATATATATATATATATATATATATATATTGAAATATTTTTCTTAACATGGACACTCAAATTGAAATTTTTTTTGTTATTAATATTTTTTAAATGCCATATGTCAAATCTATATTAAGCATTGAAGGGACTACAAATCTCCCTCATATTGGGAAGTAGAAAACACCTATTAGTAGAATAAGAAATTTCTCTCTCTCTCTCTCTCTCTCTCTCTCTCTATATATATATATATATATATATAAAGTTGATATAAAATTATTTTACTTAAGGTGTATATTGAAATATTTTTATATGTCATGTGTAACTTCGTCTAAAGGAATTGTACATCTCTCTCATGACTGACATTGAAATATTTTTTTATTATTAATATTTTTTTAAACGTTGTGTCAACTCCATGTTGAGCACAAAAGAAATTCAACATCTCCCTCATACTGAGCTGTTGAAAGCACCTTTCGGTGCAGTAAGTAACTCTTACCATGCTCTTTTAACCTTGTAACCTAGTCTATGAACTATCATGTAGTGGAAAGCACTGAAAACCATTGTATAACAAAACAACCATGAAGGTTAAGAAAACTCATGCCTTTCTGTTGATTGATT
>ML780129.1:524510-565727 GCA_009831015.1 Picea engelmannii | reverse complement strand
GATAGTGTTCGATCCTGAAAATTTAGTGAAAGTATTTGTTTATGGATGTGTCAAATACCGCATTTCGATCAATATGTTAACGAGGGTATTTTACATTCAATCTTGAGCCCTAAGAAATTGTGCAGTAGCCAGCAAACAGCAACAGTGTGGAGCACCATTTGGATCGCGCCAATAGTCAAAATCGCCAAAGCATTGGGTACTGATCGGTGAACAGTTATATTTGGGTAAGTTTTTGATATTGAACCGAGGTAATAGATGACATTGACTAAGCATTGGGTTCTGATCGGTGAACAGTTATATTTGGGTAAGTTTTTGATATTGAACCGAGGTAATAGATGACATTGACTAAGGCTTCCTCGATTGATGGAATTGGAGAATGCAAAATTTAGTTTCACCATTAACAATTAACAAGATTTCATATACTTTCTATGAACCTTTATAATAAGACTTTATAATAAGAGCATGCGTTTCTTCTTTGGAGTTCATAAGTTAAAATTTAGACAGGGCACTGTATGTATATCTTTGTAGATTTTAGCAGTGAAATCTTCCCAGGAAGGAGGTTCCTTATCCCATACACCAATTTGGTGTCTAGTTGGTTGTGACCTTAAAAATAGATAATAATAATAATTATTATTATTATTATTAAATTGTCAAAAGAGCTATATGGAACAACAAAGTTCATATTTTGTGTAATAAAGCCATGAACTACTATAATTAGAATTAGTGATATATTGGCACAACCTAAATCATAGACTTCTTGTTGTTATTATTATTATTATTAAATTGTCAAAAGAGCTATATGGAACAACAAAGTTCATGTTTTGTGTAATAAAGCCATGAACTACTATAATTAGAGTTAGTGATATATTGGCACAACCTAAATCATAGACTTCTTGATTTTTGATATGCAAATTCGATCTCTGCCTGATTTGTGACAATGTTGCATAGTGTAAGAGAAGGTGTTGTTTAGTTTCTATCCCCTCATTTTACATAATCTTTTTCCCATAGCTCCTTTGATTGTTTCCATCTCCCTACTTCACATCTCAACGTGTGTGAGTTGGTTCTTAGTTGTGTTATTGTTTGTTTTTCATGCCAAGTGATGTTAACCTCCAAGTAGTTTTTCACTTTGATCTATTTATGTATGTTGAAGTTGTCTATGTATTATTGTTGTTTTCTTTTGGTGTTTTTTCTCCATTTTCCCTTCTTGTATCATTTTTGTACATGTCTTTTCAACAGAGTTCTATCCAATGGACACCTCTCTTGTTTTATATCCCACTCTTCCAACCATTCCTTACACTATCAAAGCCATGTTTTCCTCATCCTTTTAAGCTCATCTTGGTTGATTTTAATTGGAATCGTGTTGTTGTGCATGGCTACCATTTTCTATTTGTACATAACTAGTTTTCTTAGTGCCTCTAATTCTAGTGTGTATAGTCATGTTCCGGCTAGGAGTGTCTCATAAATGGTAATGTCTTTTACTCTTAAACAACTTGCTATCAAGTGTTTTTGAACTCTCTTAATTGGTTTCATATGTTTCGGATATACTTGATTCCCATACTTCACATAGAGTATTGGGGTAAAGGTTGTTTGAAAGAAGGAACACAACATTTGCTAGTCCCAAACCTGTATTATCCTGAATCTATTTCATAGGTGAAAGAATGCCTTACACCCTCCTTGCAGTGTTTCCCTTGTGCATGCATCCCACCTTAGCTTCTCATTAATATCTAGTCCCAAATATTTATAGTTTTGGGTTATCTTTAGTGGCTTGCCTCCAAAGTTGATTTTTGGTGGTTTTATTTATTTATTATGTGATAATGCTACTATCTTAGTTTTGTTTGTGTTCATGTTTATTCCAACCTATAAGAAAAAGGACTCTAAGGCCTCAAGGTGATCATGTAGACTATGTAGTGTCCTAGTTGTTAATGCCACATTGTCTACACAACAAGATCTTTATGATAATCCATGCTTTGTTCACCCCTACCTAACTTTCGTTGTTTGTCCATCCCTCTAGCTTATTCATGTAAAGACTTAAGAGTGTGGAGGTGAAGGGGAAATCATTTTTCATCTTGATATCATTGTTGAAGATCTTTGGAAGACCCTCTACAATTATGATTTTAGCATTTACATGTTCATATGTCATGTGTATCATTGCCATCCATGTAGCATCCCCAACTCCCTGTTGGGCAATGTCACTCCAAAAATAATCCAAAACTCTGATACCACATTAAAATAATTAAATGCTTTGCATATGAACAATTACGTGGAATAACAACAGATATTCACATGCAACATCATACAGGGAAAACCCATATTAGAAAATAGATAATTAAGTACACAATAATTAAAACAAGCACATAAAAGACACTTATATTTTATAAGAAGTCATCAACTGCGTGCACACCTCAAACTTTCCTCCCAGCCATAGACTATGTTGCTCATAAACTCTCGGCAACAGGTCACCCTTGAGGTGGGGCTTAAACTCCACCAAGGAAAAGGATTCCTAAGCCAAGCTAAAGTCTATTAACAATCAAAATACTCAGATGAAGGTGCCAACTCTAGCAAACATCCTACAATCCATCATTCCCCACATGTGTGTCCCACCCCAGGAAGTGTGCCCCTTATCTGCTCAACAGTCCTTTGGTTGCCCCACTTCCCTTAGGGGGCTTCAACAATAGGCTAGATAGGAAGTCTCAGAGTCATGCAATTGTAGCTTGGCACATTGGAAAAATTATTCCTAGCAGTTCTCTCACCCGGAGAGAATGGTCATGGGTCTTACAACCCGCTTCTTCAATAGCACGTGGTCCTCACAACCCGCTTCTTCAATACCACACAGTCTTGACAACCTGCCTCTTCAACAACACACAAGCCTTCCAAAGTATAAGTTATGTGATGGTAGCAAGGTAGATATGCCTAGCATATAAGTGATGGTCTGAATGATGATGGAAAGAGTGAAAAATCCCCAAAATACACTAAGGCCCAACAATATATTTGCATGGTTATAACTAGACACTTGTCACCTTAAGAACTAGTTAACCTTCACTTGGTGACTCATTCCCCTCCCTTAGGAACTTAGGATAAATATGTATCCCATAAATTATGCTTTTGTAAATATTATTAAAATATTCCCTTGGACTTAAGCCCCCTTGGCTTAGTCCCTCTTCCTAAACTCTTAGCCCCTCTTTCCCTTTCTAGTGGAGTTTATCCCCTCGTCTCTTTTCATCTAATTGGTCTACAACAATGATATGGTTTCATTAATATATGAGTGTGACTACATTTCACAAAGATAGGCTCACTAGCCTTTTAATATCTAGGCTCTCCAGCCTAATAACCACACATGCACTCCGACCTCAAAATACATATCTACAAAGGCTCTCTGGCCCCAAAATATCTTGGCTACAAACCCTGGTCTAATGCGCACTTCTAGGAAATCCTTGTGCACTTACTTGGGTGTACTTAAAACTATGAAATGGGCGCGCTCTCCTCCTTAGTGTGTGCATGCAAAACTGAACCCAAAACTTGGGTGCCCATATGTACATTTACATTTACATTTACAATTGGGGTTCAGACTAGAGGTATTTCATTCCCCTCCCTCTTATTTATGTATTGTCCTTAATGCATTATATACACATGTACAATCAAAACTTCAAAAGTCTTCAAAACGATGTGGGTACTCTGCCCGCATAGCATCCTTGTGCTCCCAAGTTGTATCCTCAGGACCATACCAATTCCATTGGACCTTTACTATCCCTATGGCTCGATTCTGGAGCTGCTTGATCTCCCAGTCCAATATGCAAACTATTTTCACTTGAAAGTCTCCTTCTGGCTCCACCTGAATCACATTCCAATCAATGAAAAGATTGACATCAAGTACATACTTTTTAAGCAAAGATATATGGAATATATTATGAATGCACATGGATGTAGTTAGTGCAAGCATGTATGCAACAAGACCAATCCTCTCTAGTATTTCAAACATCCCACAATAACGTGTTGCCAACTTTGAACAATTTCCCAACTTCAGGGAACTTCATTTTGCCTTCACTTTCAAGAACACATGGTTTTCCCTGAGTAAATTTGGCCCAACCACTACTCTGTCTACTAGGTTGTCCCAACTCACTGGTGTGTTGCACTTTCTGCCATAAAGTGCCTCAAATGGGCTCATCTTTAAAGATGCATGATACCCATTATTATAGGTAAATTCAACCAAATGTAGATAATTTTCTCATTTTGATGGTTTATCCATCACATGCATCCTTAACATATCCTTAATCACATGATTGACCCTCTCCATTCTCCCATCTGATTATGGGTGATAGGTTGTGCTAAAGTTCATATTTGTCCAAAAACCTTTGAATAATCCCTTCCAAAAATTTGATGTGAATTTGGGATCTCTGTCAGACATAATTTTCTTAGGCACACCATGCAACCTAGCAATTTATCTCATATAAATATTGACAATGTTAGTTGGCTTGTGAGTTAACTTCACCGAAATAAAATGGGCATCTTTTACTAAGATTATCCACCACCACCATGATGGAATCATGTTGTTTTCAAGTCCTGGGCAACTTAGTGATGAAGTCCAATGTTACAACTTCCCATTTCCACTCCGGAATGAGCAATGGTTGTAGAAAACCAGCTAGGTGTTTGTGCTCATCTTTAACTCTTTTACATTCCAAACATCTGGCTATATAATCAACCACCCTTTTCTTCATGCCTACCCAATAATATTGTGTCTTGACAGCTGCAATTGTCTTTTGGTAACCTGGGTACCCAACATCAGGCACATTATGCATTTCTTTTAATATCAGATTTTTAAACTCCTGATTATTTGACACATAAATTTTGTCCCTGTAAATGAGGAGTCCATCCTCTCTCAGCTTATAATTTTCAATTTTCTGTTGTAAAATACCTTGCTGAAATTTTTCCTTTATTGCCATGTATTGTTGATCTGATTTTCCAGCCTCTAATTTTTTTTTTTTCAAATTTGATTTATACATGCTAATGGTTGTAGGATGCATCTCATGCAATCTCATGTTGAGTGCATCCACCACCTTGTTATCTTTACCTTTGATATGCTTGATATCAAAGTCATACTCACTAAGGAATTCCAACCATCTGCTTTGTTTGGCATTTAAAGTTGGTTGTCCAAACAAATAATTCAGACCACTATGGTCTGTTCTCAACTCAAATATTTCACCTATGATATAGTGCCTCCACATCTTCAAGGCATGCACTATGACTACCAATTCTAAGTCACGAGTAGCATAGTGTCTTTCGTGCTCTTTTGATTTCCTTGATTCGTAACATACCACATGCCCATTCTAGCTAAGGACTCCCCCAAGCCCTTCTTTACAAGAATCAATGCATACAACGAAGTCTTCATTTGGATCAACAATCCTTAGTATTGATGTACTTGTCAATAAACTCTTCAAGCGTTGAAAACTCTTTTCACAATCCAGAGTCCATTCAAAACTCACACCCTTCTTTTGCAAGGATGTAATTGGGTGTGCAATCTTTGAGAAGGCTTCAAGAAATCTTCTATCATACCCTGCAAGTCCCATGAAGGACCTCACCTTAGAGACATTTCTTGGTGTTGGTCATTCTTCAATGGCTCTTATCTTTTTCTAGATCCACTACTATCCCTTCCTATGAAATGATATGTCCCAAGCGATGAATCCGCCTTTGGTAAAATTAGCACTTGCTCAAATTTGTGTAAAGTTGATGCTCCCTCAACATTTGTAGCACCATCCTAAAGTGTTGTTTGTGCTCTTCTTCATACTTGGAGTAGATAAGAATTCCATCCAAGAAAACAATGACAAACGTACAGGGATGATTTTAAGGATGGAATTTTTTTTTAAAATGTAGAAACCTTGACAAATATTACTAATCCTTCATATGTCAACTATAAATGTTTGGCGATATTTTTTTTTAAATAGTCAAATTTCTAAGTATTTTATACAGTTTTTATAAAATTTTGACGATTTTTAAGGTAAAATAATTTTATCCTATAGAATTTGGGTGAATCATTTTTAAAATAACGAATCTCATTTTTGGAAAAACCATGGAAAATTAGCCCGAATTTAGCCCCTAAAATCATCCCTGCAGACGTATCCAAGTGATTTTTGAAAATACCATTCATTAAACACATAAAGACAATTGGTTCATTTGAAAACCCAAATGGCACCATTGTAAACTCATAATATCCATACCTCGTTCTGAAGGCAATATTGTTGATGTCTTCCTATTTAATTCTCACCTGATGATAGCCTGATCTAAGGTCAATATTGGAGAATACATTGCACCCTTCAGTTGATCAAAGAGGTCATATATCGCTGGCAAATGATACTTGTTCTTCAAGTCGCCTTATTTAACTTCCTGAAGTCAATGCAAAGCCTCAATGCCCCATCATTTTTCTTGACAAACAACACTGGGGCACCCCAAGGTGACACACTTGGGCATATATACTCTTTCTACAAAATTTATTTCCTTCAACTCTGGTGTACTCATCCTATAAGGATTCTTCGATACTAGGGATACTCCAGGCATCAAATTGATAGAGAAATCAATATCTCTCTTGGGTGGTAACCCCAAGATTTCTTTGAATACATCTTGAAATTATTTTACGACTATATAGTCTTCCATATTTGACACTTTATCCTTGAGTGATTTCTCCATATGTGTTGCAATTACTTGACATCATTTCCTAAAGATTTTCTTTAGTTGCAAGGTTGAAACTTCTCTGACAATTACAACTCTTGGAATGCATTGAATTGTTCCCAAGTTTCCTTCCTCATCCAAGCAAGTATATGCCTTATTATAACAGTCTAGGACAACATGATGTTGGTCCAATCAATCCATACCAATGAGGAAATCATAGGAGCCCAAAGTTATGATGTTCAAATATTCCCTTGTGTTTATCCCATTCATGTCTATTGGACATGCCTTAACCATCTCATTAATTTTCCTTTTAGCTCCTATAGCTAGTTGCACGAACCAAGGTTTCCCCAAATTGCTTCTTAGCAATTAAAATATTTCCACCATCTTAGGATCTAGATAACTATGAATAGCTATTGAATCAATTAAAATAGAAATGGGTTGATTGTTGATCTTACCTTCCACTTCAATCACGTGAGACTAAAAATCATCTTACTTGTTATCTAGGGCTGCGTAGATCCTTGGTACATTTATGCCCATGTTTTCAATTGTATCAACTTGTTGTACATTGTGAAAAATCCTCACTTTTTCACCTCTACGAGAGTAATCCTTGTACATATGGCCTTCCTCACAACCCCAACACTTCATTGGTTGTTGTCTTGGTCTTTGCCCCATTGTTTCTATCATTTTTTTCTCCTTGGGAGTTGGCTATCCTTAAGAAATATTTTTGAAAAGTGGTGGCTTGGTCCCCTTCTTCTTTTTCTCTATCTTTCCTTTTTTCTTGTCTTCCCAAGATTTTTGGAAGGTTGGTATTCCTCTATGTTGATCACAGAGGCATTTATCTCTCCTTATGGTTTCCTACAATGTCTTGGGATCATCATATTGTATCTTATCGTTGATAAATGGTGGAAGCCCACTTAGGTACCTATGAATCTTAACCTAATCATCCTTGATGAAAGAAACATATTTCAGCATCTCTAAGAATTTATTTTTGTACTCATCTATATTCATACTCGCTAGTTTGAGTTCAAATAACTCTTTCATTTTCTATCATAGTAACGTTTGGTTAAGTATTTCTTTTGAAAATAGCTTTTGAACTCCATCCAAGTAACATTCTTCTCATTAATGTGTTGCACCTGCACAAACTGGTCCCACCACATTGATGTTTTTCCCTTGATCTGGTAGATGACAATTCTCCCTTCCGCATGTGAAGAGTAATTATGCAACTGGAAGTACTTCCTCATTCCTAGCAGGCAGGTCTTTGCATCCTCATCCTTCTTGTGCTCACCATCAAATGTAGGAGACTTGATCTTATTCATTTCTCCCTGTAGCTCATCCACCCCAGTCCTCCTCTTATGCTTTCTAACATGAGATAGACTTGAACTATTGTGTGATCTCGTAAATGAATGTTTTGGTGAATGGTGACGATTCCTATCAACACTTCTTGTTTCTCTTCTTTTATCATGAGACCTGTTGGAGCCGCCTTTTTCAACTGGTTTAAATGTTTTTTTTTTTTTTTTTNTTGAGTTCTTTTTCGCTTCGTGACATTTACCTACTAAAAATCTCAGTAGTCTCGACATGCGAAATAATGAAGGATGTTATATTTCATAACTTACCACTTTATATCGTTAAACGAAAGTTTTTACTTTTGGTACCTTGGAATATCTCTCTTCGAGGGTCACAAGTCACAAGATTTACAAACCCCGATGTGCGAGGTCGCGAAAAGTTTTAAAAGCTTACCTCAGGTGAAAGCCGAGAGTAAAATTCTTTAAACCCCAGTCAAGTGCTGTCGGGATTTTGCGTCTCGGCATTCACTCTCTCCTAAAACATTACCGTCATAACCCCGAAAGACGAAGCCGTGAGACTTTCACATAAGTAACCCAGGTTAATGTCCAGAGTGTGTAGTTTTGACCATGGTTAAAGTCTCTCGGAATTTCGTGACTCAGCATACGTTCCTCCCAAAAACTATACCTTTGAAACCCCGAGTGGCGAAGTCACGATTTTGCTCAAACATAATTAATTAAAACTGGTTTACCTTCTGGTTTAAATAAATCACATCATAGTGATCTCGAGATTTCGCGACTCGACTAGCGCTCCTCCCGGAAACTATACCCTCAAAGCCCTGAGCCGCAAAGTCGTGATATAAATTAAAACATGATTAATTAAACACTTAATCCTGGTTACGTCCTCGCTTAACTAAATCTAATCATCGCGATCTCGGGTTTTAGAGGCTCGAAAGGTTAGAGTGAAAACTCTCGATACGACGAATGCCGAAAGGTTGATTAAAGTTTAAGTAAGCTTAATCAAAAAAGGCTAAGCCAGCTTAATCAGTGTTCAATACAAATAATAATATGCATAGTCTATGAGGTAATTTTAAATTTTCCTTGCGCCAACTTGTGTCACGAACCGTCAAAATTTATGGCATTAATTGGAAATGAGGCGAAACGACAAGTAAGAATAGAGTCTTTATTGCTAAATCTGTCTCTAAATATGATTTGACCGTTCTGTTCATAAAGACACCTAGATTTTAAATGATCGAAGATATAGATCTTTTTCCTTTCTGTTTTATTCATAAAGGTCATTTCTATCCCACGCAGATAAGTTTTTTACAGCAAACTGATCTCTGTATGTATACGTATTTTTATTGCAGGAGAGCTAAGTCACAATCTTCTGTCATGGCCCCGCGAAAAGAATCCAAGACAAGTGCTGAGATTTCAGGACAAGGCTTCGATAATGTTTCAGATACTTCACCTCGAAGCGTCGATTCCGTATGAACCTGGTCATACATCTCAAAGGTTTTGCAATCAGATGTGGTGAACTATTCGGACGATTCCAGTGACAACGAGAAAGATGACATGACTACCAAATACAAGATCGTCGTCCAGGCATAGATGCACAAAGTAGTGGTTAGGCCACGTCTTCTACCTTACTATGACATGATCCAATGGGTGATAGATCATGTAGATATCCCCACCAGAACCATCATCAGTGAGAAGAATGTCATTGTTGGGAATTTTAGACCAGAAACCTTACAGGTGATGTACAAGTTACCACCCATGTCAAATTTCACATACAAATTTCACATACAATGCAGAGTTTCTAGAGGATTTTAAACATAAGGAGTGCGAGCAATACAGGAAAAGATTATCTGATTTGATCAAGGATTGGGTCTCACACCCAGCGAAGTTCAGGGAAGACAACAATGGAATTTATTCCATATCTTCTTTGGAACCATAGTTCAAATACATAGCGATGATGACCTGTAGATTGTACGGGAGGGAAGACACCACGCATTTTTTCCTCCCATGGGTGCCTCTGATTCACACAGTAGAAGAAGGCTATTATTTTGACTGAGCCAAACTGTTATCAGATAGTCTGACCAGTCGGATTACAGAATATCACACACAAAGGGTGTTGGAGCCACCTTTGTTTTTTTTTAGCCTGTTTAAAATTTCATATCTTAATGCTTGAAATCGAAAGCCAGTTTTCATATGTTCCTTTATTTTTCCCAAAATCTCAGAAGTCTCATCACACAAACAACGATGGTTATCATACTCTTAAGGTAAGATTTTATTTTATTTTATCGTTTAAACGAGTCTCTCCTTTTTTACCTCGGGATGTCGCATGTCGGAATTTATAGATCACATAGTTTACAAGTCTCGAGGGGCGAAACGATGAACTAGTTTTAAAAAGTTTACCCAGATCATTACCGAGAGTAAAAATACTCTAAAACTATAGTTAAGCATCATCAGGATTTCGTGTCTCGGCATTTGCTAGCTCCAAAAGTCTTACCGTCGTAACCTCGATAGCCGAGACCGCGAGATTCTTGTTTTAGTAACCCGAGTTAATGTTAAAGGTAAAAAGTTTATCCATAGTTAAGATCTGTCGGGAATTCGCAACTCAGCGTGTTTTTCCTCAAAAGTTATACCCTCGAAGCCCTGAGTCGCGAAGTCGCGATATAAATATAAACTTAATTAATTAAACACTTAATCTGGTTTTGTCTTTCTTTTAATTAGATCATATCATCGCGATCTCACAATTTCGCAACTCGACATACAAGCCTCCTGGAAGCTATACCTTCGAATCCCCGAGTCGCGAAGTCGCGATATAAATAACAACATAATTAATTAAACGCCTAATCATGGTTACATTTTTTATTAACCAAAGCTAATTATCACAACCTCGGGTTTTAGAGGTTTAAAGGGTTAAAGTGAAAGATCCCGATGAGGCGAATGCCGAAAGATTAATTAACATTCAAAAAGGCCTGATTAATTAAGTTAATCCATCATTGCCAGTGTTCGTAATTAAGTTAATCCATCATTGCCAGTGTTCTAATACGAAAATTAATATGCACAGTTTACGAGGCAATTTTAAACTTTCCTTGCGCCAACTTGCATTATGTACTGTCAAAATATAAGACATTAATTGGAAATGAGGCGAATCGACAAGTAAGGATTAGGTTTTTATTGCTAAATTTATATTTAAGAATGATTTGACCGTTCTGTTCCTAAGGACGACCTAGTTTTAAATGATCGAAGGCATGGATCTTTTATTTGTTGTCACAAATTTCATTCCTATTCTACACAGAGCAAACCTTTCTAGAGCGAACTAATTTCTGTATGTATACATATTGTTATCGCAGGAGAGATAAAGTAGAACCCCTCGCCATGGCCCCACAAAAAAGCATCTAAATCCACTGTTGAGGTCTCAGGACAAGGTTCAGACAACTTCTCTGATACTTCACCTCGAAGTGTTGACTCTGTCAGGACCTGGTCGTATATTTCTGAGGTTCTACAGTTCGAATTGGTAGATGTTTCGGATGATTCCAGTGAAAATGAAAAAGACGACCTGATCACCAAATATAAGATCATCGTCCAGGCTCAAATGCATAAAGTAGCGGCTAGGCCACAACTGCTCCCTTACTACGATATGGTCCGGTGGGCATTAGACCATGTAGATATACCAACCAGAACCATCGTCAACAAGCAGAGGGTCACCATTGGAACTTTCAGACCCGAACAATTGCAGGCTATGTACAAGTTGCCAACTGTGTCAGACCTTACATACAATGTCAAATTCTTGGAGAATTTTAAACAGAAGGAATGTGTGCAATACGACAAGACTATGTCTGGTTTAATCAAACATTGGGTTTCACACCCTGCGAAGTTCAGGGCGGACAGTCATGGTATATATTCAATATCTTCTCTGGAACCACAGTTCAAATATGTGGCTATGATGACTTGCAAATAATATGGGAGAGAGGACACCACACATTTTTTCCTTCAGTGGGTGCCTCTAATTCATTCGGTCGCTGAAGGTTGTTCTTTCGACTAGGCTAAACTACTATCCGATAGTTTGACCAGTCGAGTTACAGAGTATCGAGCGCAGAAGGAGAGTTGAAAGATCGCTTCATTCTTTATGTCTGTGTATATCATGGACGTCGTGTGTTTTCTTATGCCTTTTCCCTTAATGAGTTGGAGCTGGACTCCATAGGAAGCTGAGCCCATCCACATCTACCATTCGAAGTTGTGGGAAGACAAAGCTTCAGATTTTGTATATGAAATCTTTAACTAGGTAATGGTACCGTTCCATGTCACTATCTTCGGCCACCCGCCACCCAAGATCTCAGACAGTATTGTGGTAAATCTGAGCAGTATAGCCAATTGGTACGTGGAAGCAGAATTTTCATATCTCAGGGTTTTCAGTGCTTCTGTTCCTCCGAATGCCTTACCACTATTCATACCCGATAGGCTGGCTTGTCGTGAGATTGCCAGGAAAACCGTAATCGGTGGCATGAGCAAGGAACTGAAATGATATTCTAAGAAGGTATGGCCACCTTTTCCTATTCTTTGTTAGATTTCGGGCATGCTAAAGTTGAGGCAGCAGCCCTGGAGGACTTGAAATTGGTTCATGTCGAATTCAAAAAGCACGATCCATAGAGGGTCGTAAGTAATCATTTATCCAGTTGCGGGCTAAGAAGGTTCGAACATGAAAATTCTCCCTCGGATGACATTTTCTGAGGCGCGAGATCTTATGCCGAGGTTTTGTCTCAGATACAAGCCCTGACACCCGAAGAGAGGGTCGATGTTTTAAAATTCCAACAACATCGACAGAGTTGTCTTCCCCCAGTATTGCAGGGTGAGAATCCAATAACAGCAGAGGTGTAGCAAAAAGAAGCCGAAGGCTACAAAGATACAACACCCAGACAAGAAACACTAGGACAGGGGAGAGCAAACTGGGAGTCCGAAACCAAAAATGAAAACTCCTGATCCGCCGAAAAATCCGACTCCAAATGCCACTCCTGGCCAATCATCTAAGCAAATCGGAAATCTCATCACCTCCATTACTCCCTTACAGTCAACTAAGGAGAACATAGACGTAGGGTGGATTTTCAATGAAGAATTGAGACCTATAAGGATGAAAGAGCTTCCGCCAAATGAGTTCTTTTTTGATAAAAAGAGAAAAGTTGTGGTAAAAAGAGAATTCTATCAAGAAGAGGGATCAACGAACAAGAAGTTCAAGGTGTTGATCTATGGGAAATATATGAAGAAGGAATAATTTTCGACAGAAATAGCCGGAACATTAGGGACATATGCTACGACAAACCAATTTTCAGTCGGGGTTTTGAAAAATCAGCTCAAGCGAAAAAATCACCTCATCAAAACCTTAGAAGCTAAAATAGCCTCAACAGAAGAAGCTGCTAAAGACCAGGAAAACACAGGAATAGAACAAGTAAGGATGGCCAATAAAAAGGAAATTGAGCTGCTCAAAGTTAATCTCGAACAAGCAGAGTTGGTAGCTCAGACTAGTCAAATACAGGTAGGCCAACAAAGAGACTTGATAGGGCAGCTACAGGTTAGATTAGAGTTCGCTGAAAGCCAAGTTATAAATATTGGGATATTCCAGTCCCAGGCTATGGAGATTCGGAGCAGGGTTTCTGCAGCCCAGCGAAGTTTACTTGCCAAGGTAGAGACGATTCGGGACAATTGTCTGCTTATTGATCAAGTATTAGAAAACTTATCTGTCGGAGAGAAAGAAGTTGGAGCAGCTCAGGTTTCATTTCAAGAGGCTGTAATAGCTACAACAAACAGGGAATCGGGAAAAATTTCTAAGTTTTCCATTTCAGAATAGACCCGAGGGAATATTTTGTTGAAAGAATGGGAACGCAGCATATCAGAAGGCAAATTGTAAGCCAAGAAGGTAAGGAAATCCTATGAAGAGGCTTTAGGTTCTATAGATGGAAATCTGTTAGGCATTGATAGCGAGAGTAATGCTAAGACGCTAAGCCAAATGAATATGGCGAAACTCTCGCTTGATATAAATGAGAAAGAGCAAAGAGATTCGACCGAAGTCTCACAAGTAACTCTGGCAGATATAGTACAAATAGATAAATGGATTAAACCAAGTGTGCAATTGTGCGCTATTGACACCCTAGACCGACATATGGAAGAAAGGTTGCCACAATTAGTCAGAGATTGTTACATTTTTAATTCCAATTGTCAAGCGGAACCTTCAAGGTTGATATCTCGACTGGTGGAAAAATGTGTCACTTGTATCGAGCATGCGAGAGGGCAGGCTTCTAGTACCAAATAAAGACATAGGATAAATAAATGAAACGATTGATCTCCTTCTCGTTGTAACTGAAAATCCTGGAACAATTGGGATTCCATCATATGTAAATTTGTATAAATATACAATAGAAGGAAGAAAAAAAGGCTGGACCTTTTTGGGTCGATTGTAATAGAGATTTTTCTCCCTCGAGAGTTAATATAAATCAAATCCGAAGATTCTCAATCCCATCACGACTGTGTTATGATTTTGTTTCCTTATATGTCATATTTCATTTCATTTCATATATGTATCTAATGAATGTTTCGCTATAATTTAGTACAACCTCTACTATAATGAATAAATTTTAGTTTTCTATATTGTTTATCGTTTTTCCTCTATACCGGCTATCAGTAGGTATAAGACCAATGAACATTTTAGATTTCTATATATATATTATGCTTCATCGAGTTATTTCTTTATCTTTTTTCTTCTTCTGTTTATAAGTGAGATTCTCCCTTGATAGGAGCCTTACATGATAGAAAGCTTAATGTTTTTCTTACACCCCATACACATTTATTAAAATATAACTCAGTTACGGGAAAGAGCCTTTGGTTTGCATCCTGTTTTCACTATCGGAGCTATAACTCTCCTTTATACGACTGAAATCGAGACAGCATCTAAAAAATGTCTTTGAGATTTTCTTATCATTTTGTTCCTCTATGACTGTCCCTGTGACAAGACAACCTAATATCCAACCCGGACTATCAGATCAAACACATATTTCCTTGAATCTTTTTGATACTATTCTTAAAACAACCACTACCAGGCTAGAACTGGAACGTCCGTGGGCAGTGATTGAAAGGGACATAAACATCCAGGAACAGTTGGAAGCTAGACAACAAACTAGAAATCAACCCTAGCTTCCCTTGCTGAAGGTTGACATTTCTTTCTTCTCTACCCCTTACTCACTTTTGGATGCCTAGACACTATACTTTTAAACCTTAAGTACAGAATCTGGAACAACATCTTTCTGGCGCCATTGCTAGGGACTAAAGTTTCGAAATCTTTTTCCCTGGGAAAACAACATTTTTCGTTGAAAGTGCCACCCTTTGATAGTAAACAAAGAGTGCACACCTTTTAAAGACTTTCCAATCTTTCACTTGGTGACTCCACAATTAATAAGCTGGCATCCTGACAAAGGAATACCAGGAAAAACCCGGATGGTAAACGGACCACACCTGTTACTGATCCTGAGAAGATTTTAAAGGCAAGAGGCTCTCTTAAGCCGACCCTTGCTATCTATCAGCTTAAATACCCACAACTGAAGACCAAGAATTCTTCTGAACCTTCACCTTCACACAGCCCTCTTTTCGATACTAAGGATCTAACATCAAACTGCTCCGAAGTTAGAAGCGAAACCCGTCCGATAACCTCTGTAGAACATAAAGGAAAAAGTCTTGCAGAAAACTTATCTACTGTCGATATATCGTCGACTCTTTAGTTGAATTTTGCGACCTCACACAGTCTCAAAGAATATTTTACACATCCAGTTTCCACACCCGTTGGTTCCCCTGACTACATCTCTTGCAAGTATGAAGAGCCAAGCCCTTGCATCCCTTACCAGTCATCCTCGTATTTTTCGCCCCACAAAGAAGGTAAAGATTCACTTTTAATCTTCCAAAACCCCCTTTACAACTTTCCACTAATAACGATGGCAGCCGCCGAAGGTGGAGGTGGAGGGGTTGTCGGAGGAGGAGGTGGAGGTGCTCCTAGGGGAGGATCTGGAGGTCAAGGGCATACCCCCCCTCCCAGAGTGTTTTCTAAAGTGGCAACAAGATACACTCCTTTGGTATTGCCCGTTCCTCTACACGACCTTCCCAAAAATTATATAAAAAATTTGCCAAAATTCACTGGGGAAGGAGATTTGACCACAACCGAACACATAAATTTCTTTGATCAATTCGTAGACATCCTAGGTCTCGAACATGAAGAAGTGTATTCAAGGCTTTTCATCCAAACCTTCGAAGGTCAGGTCCGAACTTGGTTTCAGAGTCTACCTGCATGATCTATATTGTCCTATGATGCCTTGGATGATGCTTTCCTTAGACAATGGGGCGAAAGAAAGGATCACCTATACTATTTAACCGAGTTTGGGTCTTTAAGAAAAAAGAATTCAGAAACAGTTATGGAGTTTATTCAAAGATTCAACACGCTGTATAACAAAATCCCAACCGAGGTTAAACCGTCCCAACCCGCAGCCAAAGCAACTTTCGCGGGGGCTTTCGAACCAGATTTTGCACTTATTTTATGAGAAAGAAGGGGAGCTACTCTAAACCGAATGCAAGGTGATGTTGTAGAAATTGAGTCAAATATGATGGCTTCTGGTAAGTTAAAATCTAAAGTAGAAGCAGGAAACCGAGAAACTAGACGCTTTAGAGAACAAGTAGGGTCGTCAGGGTCTAATAGATACACAGATGACAAAGTAGATGATATGGCCAGGGTAATTAAGGAACTATCTAATAAGATATCTAGAATGGAGGTAGAACAGGCCAAAGCCGATTCTTTCGCCAAAAATGATTTTAGGAAGAATCCCAATCCCCCAAATCAGCAAAGACAGATAAAAAATGAAGATCAGAAAATACAAACTCCCCTAAAGAACAAAAAATTTATAGGAGCGAATGATCTCCAAGATTTCAGAGATTTAGATAATGATGTCACGAACTTGGGTGATGAATGCACACAACCTTATCTGACTAGAGAGGATTGTGAAAAATCTCTAAACACTCAACAATCGTCTATTGAGGGTGAAGAACAAGATTATACTGACCTTTGTAGTTATCAAGAAGAAACCGGTATGATAATGTCCGAGGTCCAACCTAGGTATAACTTGAGATCTAAGGGTAAGCCTATTTCAACTGCTCAACCTAAGAAAATTCTCCCAAGAGGTCAAACTTATGAGCCTACCCCAAAAGAAATCGTGTTACCTAACATCAAAGCGAAAGTAGTAAACGCGCAAGAACCCGAAGTGGAAAAGGTTGAGACTAAAACACAAGAAACCGAAGCAGCTAATACAAATACACCTTTAACCAAGATCATGAGTAATAAGACAATCTAGACAAATAAGTTGGAAAAGAAGGATTCAAAAGTCCCAACTAGAGAAACAGACAAGGTGAGCAGAGTTTTCAGTTTCGAAAATGAGATAAATAAAATTAAGATACCAATTCCTCTGGTAGAGTTAGCGAAAAACCTAGTTTATCGAAAGTAGATTACCAAAGTGATAGGTGTTTCAGAGCTAGAAAGCCAATATGACGTTTTGAACCTGGAAGATGATAAGCCCAACATCACTTTTGGTTCACATTTTGAAGGAGCCAAAGACACTGTTGCTCCCTTTTATATCACCTTAAACGTGTACGATCAACTACTACATAATTGCATGCTAGACTCCGGAGCCTCACATAACGTGATGCCTAAAATTATTATGGACAGATTGGGTCTCCAGATCACCATACCTTACAAAGATATTTACTCATTTGATTCAAGAAGAGTTAAGTGTATGGGAATGATAAAGGATTTAGTAGTCACCCTGGCATAGGTCCCAGTTAAGAGCATCTTGATGGATGTGGTCATTGTTGATATTCCCCCCAAGTATGGCTTATTGTTGTCTAGGTCATGGGGAGCCAAGCTAGGGGGTTCTCTTCAACTGGATATGACGTACACCATGATTCCTGTGTTTGGTGGGCAATTTACTTGGTTGTACAGGGAGACGAGGTTAGCATATACAGTAAGCGACCCTCAAAATCTGAACAATTTCCCTATTTACATTGCTGATCAAGATTTAGGAAATTGTATCTTATCTTTTGACGATGGTTTAGATGGTTGCATAGAGGAAAACAATATAGAGCACTAAGATTCATGTTACATGACCGAGGATATGTGTAGCACTGGTATCTGGAAAATGTTTTTTGACGGTGCCTTGTCTTGCGAAGGGGCTACTACAGGAGTGCTTTTTGTGGCACCTGAAGAAAGGTTTGTTGTCCCTTTTTCTTACAGACTACAATGGGATATAGATTATACTAACAATGTATGTGAATATGAATCCTTGGTCTTAGGATTAGAGGCTCCCAAGAGGCTAAAAATAAAAAACCTAGAGATATACGAAGATGCTGAGTTGATAGTCAAACAAATAAATCGGCAATACCAGGACAAGCATCATAGATTAAGAGCATACAGAAATTGTGCCTGGGATCTAATGGAGAACTTTTTCTCATCTGTAACTGTCCACTTCATCCCACGCACAGAAAACTTACATGCTTATGCATTAGCTAAAGCAGCTTCAACTTTCACTCCTCCTACAACCTTTAAACTTAAATATCACATAGAGATAAGACACAGACCATCTATACGGGATAATATCCAGCATTGGCAGGTTTTTGAGGATGATGAACAAATTAAGAAGTTTCTTGAAGCAGTAGATGAATTTTCTGAAACTCACGCGGATCAAGAAAATCAGAATGACCATATATGGATCATGCAAGAAGGAGAGGACCCTCAAGCTTTCCAAGACAAACTCGCAAATCATCGCATGATGGTCCTAAAAAATAACTAGATTCTGAAAGGACTAATCCCTCTGGAAACACTGTTTGATCAAAACGACATACCTGTAAAATCCAACTTACAACCCCAACCAGAAGAGGTCGAGGACTGTGACATAGGAACCAAAGAGGAGTCCAGGATGGTTAAAATATCTAAACTCCTCCCCCCTGAAATAAAAGACAACTATAAGGACTTACTCAGACAATTTAAAGACGTTTTCGCCTGGTCTTACGATAAGTTAAGAACCTACGACACTACCGTGATCGATCACAAGATACCTCTAAAGCCTGGGGTCAAACCCTTTAGACAAAAGCTTAGGCAGATCAACCCCATTTTATTGTCTGTGGTCGAGAGAGAAGTGAAGAAACTTTTAGAGGCGAAAATTATAGTACCTCTGAGATATTTCGATTGGGTGGAAAACCTGGTCCTGGTTAGAAAAAAGAGTGGGGAAATTAGACTGTGCGTGGATTTCAGAAATCTAAATAAGTCCTCCCTTAAAGAAAACTATCCACTACATAAAATGGATCACATGCTAGAAAGGGTAGTCGGGGCGAATAGAATGTCTATGATTGACGATTTCTCTGGATATAATAAAATTGCCATGAATGAACAAGATAAAGAAAAAACAACTTTTACTACCCCTTGGGGTACGTTCATGTATGATAAAATGCCTTTCGGTTTGATGAATGCAGGAGCCACGTTCCAACACACTATGGACATCACTTTCATCGGAGAGAGGGATAATTTCGTAGTCATCTATCTCGATGATTTAACGGTTTTCTCCAAATCTGACGAAGAGTATTTGGTACATCTTAAACAAACATTCGAAAAATGCCGCAGGTTTGGTCTGTCCTTAAACCCCAAGAAATCACACTTTTCCATGCAAGAAGGTAAACTTTTGGGTCATATTGTATCTAAGGATAGAATTAAGATTGATCCTAAGAGGGTTGAAGCGATAGATACTATAAACATTCCTATAAATGTAAAAGAAATTCAATCTTTCTTAGGAAAAATAATTTTTTTACAAAGATTTATCCCAAATTTCGCTAAAATTGTAAAATTGATCACAGATATGCTGAAAAAGAACAGTGAAGTAAAGTGGACAACAGAGGCCAAAGCGTCGTTCACACAGATTAAGAAATTCATATCCGAGGCACCTATATTGGCAAGCCCTGATTATCTAAAAGAATTTCTTATTTTATCGTTTGCCTCCGAACACACGATTGCTGCGATGCTCCTCCAAAAAAATGAAGAGGGTTTCAAGCAACCGATCACCTTTTTCAGCAAGAGCCTCGGAGATGCATAACTTAAATATGATATAATAGAAAAATAAGCGTACACCATGGTAAAAGCACTGAAGGCATTTAGAACATATGTATCACACTCTAAGATAATCGCGTACGTACCTACAAGTTCTGTGAAAGATATTTTGGTACAACCAGACAACGATGGGAAAAGAGGACGATGGCTTGCCAAGATTCAAGAATTTGACCTGGAAATCAAACCCACTAAATTGATAAAGGGACAAGGCCTGGCCAAACTTTTGGCTGAATCAAATCTCAGAGCTCTGGATATAAACTGCCTGCAGGAAGGTGAGGAAGAAATGAACATAAACGAGCTTGATGAATGAACAAATGCAATTAAGATTGAGGTGAAGTTCGTATCATCAGAATGGTACAGGAACATAGTATCCTACCTGCTAACTCTAAAATGCCTGAGTGAACTATCACCATCAAAAGCCAGGACTTTAAAGCTTCATGCGGTTAAGTATTCTATTGCCGAAAATCAACTATATTGGAAAGACCCACTCGGTTTCATGTTAATCTGCTTAATCGAATCGAAAATAGAAAGGGTTATAAGTGAATTTCACGAAGGAGTGTGTGGAGGACATCACGCTTGGAGGGCCACAACTTACAAAATTCTAAGGGCTGGGTATTACTGACCAAAACTGTTCTCAGACGTTAATGCCAAGGTCCGAGCCTATAACCCTTGTCGGCTATTTGCAGGCAAACAGAAACTCCTGGCACTACCTTTAGTTCCAGTCAAAACTGAAGCCCCTTTTCAACAATGGGGGCTAGATTTTATAGGAGAGATTAATCCACATTCTAGCACCCAACACAAGTGGATCTTAACTACCACAGACTACTTTACTAAATGGGTAGAAGCTATTCCAACCAAAAGGGAAACTGACTCGGAGGTGATAGATTTATTAGAAGAAAATATCTTGTCAAGATTTGGCTGCCCCCGAAAGATAGTCACAGATAATGCCCAAGCTTTCAAATCTATGGCTATGATCAGCTTTTGCCAAAAGTATAATATTGTTCTTGGCCATTCTACAACATACTACCCCCAAGGAAATGGACTGGCTGAGTCATCTAACAAGAGCCTGATCAATATAATTAAGAAAGTGTTGGATGAAAACAAAAATTCTTGGCATGTGCATTTAAAGTACGCCTTGTGGGTGAATCGCATAGGCACTAAAAAGTCTACCGACATTTCCCCTTTTCAGATGGTATATGGGACAGATGCAGTGTTACCTATAAATTTAGCGCTCCCTGTGATGAAATTGTGGCAAGATCATAAAGAAGAACCTAATCATGTCACCAAGAGGATAAACCAGCTAATCGAGGTTCAACAACACAGGGTTGAAGTAGATGAAAGGTTGCAGAAGTATCAAGACGACATGAAGGCATTATTCGACCATAGGGCAAAGGATAGAGATTTCCTCCCAAGTGATTTAGTTTTAAGGTGGGATGCAAGGAGGGAAGAAACAACGAAACATGGTAAATTCGATCACCTCTGGTATGGGCCATTCAAAGTCTCAGTTCTCGAAGGAAAAAATTATTTCCTACTAGAAAATCTAGACGGTGAAATCCTCAATGCCCCTGTCAATGGGCGTTACCTGAAGCATTATATGACATAAGCAGTCGCCAAAAAAAAATTTTTTTTTACATATGTATATATATTTCATTACGCATTGCTATTTTGATTTTATTTTCTTTTCGTAAATTTTCGACACCTTTCAAAAAAAAAAATCCTTGATAACCTTCATATTTGCCTTTTACAGGATTCCAGCTGCAAGCAAAATGAGCAGAAGAAGGAACCAGAAAGTCGTGTATCGAAAAATAAATTGACTTAAACAGGTGATAAAAAATATTTTTTATAGTTTGGAAAGAAAATGAAACGGTAAGATAAAGTTGAGAATTCCTAAAAGATTTGTTTTGAAGGGTTCTCAAAGGAAACCAAGACAACCCCATAAGAATACAAAAATATCATATGAAATAATAAATAAAGGAACATTTCCATGGCTAAGCATTTACGAAAGAATAAGATGAAATGAATAAGTCACCCAAAGTAAAGCACCCCTGAAAAAGATTTTCAAGAGTCAGTTTTGATTTTTGACCTCTGTTTTTCAGTTTATAGATCTCCATCTGTTACCCTTTTCTGTTTCCTGGTTTGCCTTTGAAAAGCCAACATCTTTCCAGCTTAGCATACGTAGGGAGAAGAGATTACGTTTTAACCTCGAGAGCTTCAAAGAAGATTGTGAAAAGTAAGCTAGTCTTCACAACTCCTTGGTCCCTTACTAAACAAAGTGACGCTTAAGTGATCCTGACTTTTCTAGGTTTTTCAACAGTTTCGGAAAATTGAGGCTTGCTCAAATAGGAAACTCCAAAAATTAATTTTTCCCTTTCTCCCTGTGAACGAAGGTGTTGTGAAAGTTAAGGAAAGGTTGGTACCGAGTAATCAAAGTAAGTTGGCAGACCTATAATACAAACTATTACACAGATATTAGCCCTCATATAAACTGATTTCCCCCATCTTTGCGCTCTAAAAAAGAAAATTATAAGACAGGTGGTGAAAGGAAATTCATAAATGATTGCCCCCATCTAGTCCAAGAAGATGATGAAAGGAAATTCAGAAATGATTGCTCTCATCTCAACATTTAAATGCATAAATATATTCCGAAGTGGTGAAAGGAAATTCAGTAAAAAGGGCCAGATAACTTCACCGGGGTACTGAACAAGCTCGCTGGCAGTTAAGAAATATCTGAGATATCTGTAAGGCTATTATACATGAATATCACTCTACTTTGGTAACCAATTATTTTTAAAACCTGATCTACATCCTAAGTTCAGATAGGGATCCCTGATTAAAAACATAAAAAAATGTTTCTTTTGACGCAAGCCGATAACCACAAAATCCGTTGGGTCTCCTAGAACTGTTTTGATTGTCTTAATGCAAACCTGAATTCAGTAATGGGAAGGAGAAAGTCGTGAAGGGGACTATAGCTGAGTTTAAAAAGTATCTGAGTTTTGAAAATCTTTTCAAAAGTAAAAAACAAAGTTCTTTTCCCCTTCGGTATCCTGTTCTAGAGAATATTTTCACTGGATTAAAGCCATTGACTCCATTTACCCAATATAGGCACATGGTCTACTATTCTTCCCGTCTTGTAGGAAAACGGGATCCCTAGTTGGAGCCTATGTTGGAGTTGCCTTTGTTTTTTTTTAGCCTGTTTAAAATTTCATATCTTAATGCTTGAAATCGAAAGCCAGTTTTCATATTTTCCTTTATTTTTCCCAAAATCTCAGAAGTCTCATCATGCAAACGACGGTTTAAACAAGTCTCTCCTTTTTTACCTCGGGATGTCGCATGTCGGAAGTTATAGATCACATAGTTTACAAGTCCCGAGGGGAAAAATGGCGAACTAGTTTTAAAAAGTTTACCTAGATCATTACCGAGAGTAAAAATACTCTAAAACCACAGTTAAGCATCATTAGCATTTCGTGTGTCGGCGTTTGCTAGCTCCAATAGTCTTACCGTCTTAACCCCGATAGCCGAGACCGTGAGATTCTTGTTTTAGTAACCCAAGCCAATGTTAAAGGTAAAAATATTAGCCGCGGTTAAGCTCTGTCGGGAATTCGCAACTCGACATGTTTTTCCTCAAAAGTTATACCTTTGAAGCCCCGAGTCGCAAAGTCGCGATATAAATATAAACGTAATTAATTAAACACTTAATCCGGTTTTGTCTTTCTTTTAATTAGATCATATCATCGTGATTTCGCAATTTCGCAACTCGGTATACAAGCCTCCCAGAAGCTATACCTTTGAAGCCCCGAGTTGCAAAGTCGCGATATAAATAACAACGTAATTAATTAAACGCCTAATCATGGTTACGTTTTTTATTAACCAAAGCTAATTATCGCAACCTCGGGTTTTAGAGGTTTAAAGGGATAAAGTGAAAGCTCCCAATGAGGCGAATGCCGAAAGATTAATTAACATTCAAAAAGGCTTGATTAATTAAGTTAAGCCAACATTGCCAGTGTTCTAATACGAAAATTAATATGCACAGTCTATGAGGTAATTTTAAACTTTCCTTGCACCAACTTGCATTACGTACTATCAAAATCTAAGACATTAATTGGAAATGAGGTGAATCGACAAGTAAGGATTTGGTTTTTATTGCTAAATTTATATTTAAGAATGATTTGACCGTTCTGTTCCTAAGGACGACCTAGTTTTAAACGATCGAAGGCATGGATCTTTTATTTATTGTCACAAATTCCATTCCTATTCTACGCAGAGAAAACCTTTCTAGAGAGAACTAATTTATGTATGTATACATATTGTTATCGCAGGAGAGCTAAAGTAGAATCCCCCATCATGGCCCCGTGAAAAGCCTCTAAATCCACTGTTGAGGTCTCAGGACAAGGTTCAGACAATGTCTCTGATACTTCACCTCAAAGTGTCGATTCTGTCAGGACCTGGTCATATATTTCTGAGGTTCTACAGTCTGAATTGGTAGATGTTTCGGATGATTCCAGTGAAAATGAAAAAGATGACCTAATCACCAAATATAAGATCGTCGTCTAGGCTCAAATGCATAAAGTAGCGGCTAGGCCATGCCTGCTCCTTTACTACTATATGGTTCGGTGGGCATTAGACCATGTAGATATACCAACCAGAACCATTGTCAACAAGCAGAGGGTCACCATTGGAACTTTCAGACCCGAACAATTGCAGGCTATGTACAAGTTGTCAACCGTGTCAAACCTTACATACAATGTTGAATTCTTGGAGAATTTTAAACAGAAGGAATGTGTGCAATACGACAAGACTATGTCCGGTTTAATCAAAGATTGGGTTTTACACTCTGCGAAGTTCAGGGCGGACAGTCATGGTATATATTCAATATCTTCTCTGGAACCACAGTTCAAATATGTGGCTATGATGACTTGCAGATTATATGGGAGAGAGGACACCACACATTTTTTCCTTCAGTGGGTGCCTCTAATTCATTCGATCGCCGAAGGCTGTTCTTTCAACTGGGCTAAACTACTATCTGATAGTTTGACCAATCGAGTTACAGAGTATCGAGCGCAGAAGGAGAGTGGAAAGATCACTTCATTATTTATGTCCGCGTATATCATGGACACCGTGTGTTTTCTAACACCTTTTCCCTTAATGAGTTGGAGCTGGACTCCATCAGAAGATGAGCCCATCCACATCTACCATTCGAAGTTGTGGGAAAACAAAGCTTCGGATTTTGTATATGAAATCTTTAACTAAGTAATGGTATCATTGCATGTCAATATCTTCGGCCACCCACCACCCAGGATCTCAGACAATATTGTGGTAAATCTGAGCAGTATAGCCGATTGTTACGTGGAAGTAGAATTTTCATATCTCAGGGTTTTCGACGCTTCTGTTCCTCTGAATGCCTTACCACTATTCATACCCGATAGGCTGGCTTGTCGTGAGATTTCCAGGCAAACTGTAATCGGTGGCATGAGAAAGAATATTCTGAGAAGGTATGGCCACCTTTTCCTATTCATTTAAGTTCCTATTCTTTGTTAGATTCCGGGCATGCTAAAGCTGAGGCAACAGCCCTGGAGGACCTGAAATTGGTTCATGTCGAATTCAAAAAGAAGAATCCACAGAGGGTCATAAGTAATCATTTAGCCAGTTGCAGGCTAAGAAGGTTCGAACATGAAAATTCACCCTCGGCTGATATTTTTCGAGGCGCGAGATCTTATGCCGAGGTTTTGGCTTGGATACAAGCCCTAGCACCCGAAGAGAGGGCCGATGTTTTAAAATTCCAAGAACATCGACGGAGTTGTCTTCCCCCAATATTGCGGGATGAGAATCCAATAACAACAGAGGTGGAACAAAAAGAAGCCGAAGGCTCCAAAGATATATCACCCAGACAAGAAAAACACCATGACAGGGGAGAGAAAACTGGGAGTCCGAAACCAGAAATGAAAACTCCCGATCCACCGAAAAATCCGACTCCAGATGCCACTCCTGGCCAATAAGCTAAGTGAATCGGAAATCCCATCGCCTCCATTACTCCCTTACAGTCAACTAAGGGGAACATAGATGCAGGGTGGAATTTCAATGAAGAATTGAGACCTATAAGGATGGAAGAGCTTCCACCAAATGAGTTCTTTTTTGATAAAAAGAGAAAACTTGTGGTAAAAAGAAAATTCTATCAAGAATAGGGATCAATGGCCAAGAGGTTCAAGGTGTTGACCGATGGGAAATATATGAAGAAGGAATAATTCGCGACAGAAATAGCTAGAGCATTAGGGGTGTATGCTATGGCAAACCAATTTTCAGTCGGGGTTTTGAAAAATCAGCTGAAGCGAAAAAATCGCCTCATCAAAACCTTAGAAGCTAAACTAGCCTCAGTAGAAGAAGCTGCTAAAGACCAAGCAAACACAAGAATAGAACAAGTAAGGATGGCCGATAAAAAGGAAATTGAGTTGCTCAAAGCTAAGCTCGAACAAGCAGAGATGGTAGCTCAGACCAGTCAAATACAGGTAGGCCAACAAAGAGACTTGATAGGGAAACTACAGGTTAGATTAGAGTTCACCGAAAGCCAAGTTATAAATATCAAGATATTCCAGTCCCAGGCTATGAAGATTCAGAGAAGGGTTTCTGCAACCCAACGAAGTTTACTTGCCAAGGTAGAGACGATTCAAGACAATTGTCTTCTTATTGATCAAGTATTAGTAAACTTATCTGTCAGAGAGAAAGAAGCTGGAGCAGCTCGGGTCACATTTCAAGAGGCTGTAATAGCTATAGAAAACAGGGAATCAGGAAAAAGTTCTAAGTTTTCCATTTCATAACAAACCCAAGGGAATATTTTGTTGAAAGAATGGGAACACAGCATATCGAAGGTGTTATCAGACTAATCGGTAGGTGCAGACACTAACAGATCTCCCTAGATCCACCTGGATCTAGAACGAAACAGGACAGGACATGACTCTTTCCCTAATTTATGACCATTGAATTAGCTAGTAGGGAGGAACAAGTAACATACCTTTGTATCGCTTCCTAGGGTCTTTGTTGCTCCCGCTTCGCTCCGGTGCTCTCGTGAGGTCAATACCAAGACAAAACAAACCAACCAAAGTGAAGATAGCAAAATATATTCAATCATCAACTTATGTGTATGATCAAGGAATTACACAATAAAGTAAGAATGACTTTATGGGAAAAGGACATGCCACTGTATCATATTAATTGAAAGTAGAAGATACAACCTTATCGCCTTGATGTCGCAAGCTTCCTTTCGGTGGCTCTTGGCTCAAACACACACACACTTGCTCGATCCTTGTATGAAGAAGATCCAATTCCTCTTGATAGACTTACTATAGTCTCCAAGCTCTTGTTCAAGCTAGGTCCTTCACACAATTCTTTCACCAATTCTCCAATGAATCTTACTTAACCTTTTCCATGAGAATTCCATCAATATATAGGAGAGGATGAGATGGTTACTTGGATAAGAATGATCCCACAATATCAGGGAAACCAGTAAAAGGATAACCATTCAAATGCCAACCCATTCTTCTAGAAGATTCCCTTCTAGAACCATCGAGACTTCATATTTTTCCAAGCTTGAGAGCAAGTTCACACCCTAGCTATGTAGCACAGTGCGAGAAGTTCACACCCTAGCTAAAGGAAGCCTGCAAGACTGGGTCATTCTCTCACCCTAGGATATGTGCAACCTATGAACTCTCTTCAAAAGTATGTTTTCTGGGAAGAGATGAATGTCACTTTTCTCAGCAGAAAGTTCTTATTAGGAGCCTGCGTACACCATCATCAATACATCATCAATATGACCAAAATCATGGGTAACAAAATTCCCCCCAAAGTATGAGACCGGAATTAGTGACAGCCAAAAGACTTTGTAAACTGCATGTGTGTGTCGAAAACCAGGAGCGCACCTAATCGGAAACCTGCGAACAACCAAGAATCTACAGAATATCATATATATTAATTATGAGGTAGGCATTCCCATACTCAGATCACAGATGGATGACAGTATAAACATAGGTCATGGCCACCAATCATACATTGTGGATCCATGCCATCAAAATATAGCATAGCCACCAGGAATACACTGTGGATCTATGCGAGAAAATTTAAATTGAGACGACATAGACACGAGACATACAAAGTGGATCTATGTGTCGCAAATTATACATATTCCATCACAACCTGGACAAAGAGATGATATCCAGGGCCTTCAATCTCGTTGCCCAAAAGTACGAATCTAACCATGTGATTACATGTGTCGAAGTCAAACATGGTAGAAACCACTTGATTATCGGTCATTGATGAAACCATTAACAAGTGTGAGGGAAATCACCATTAATGTCAATGACTCCCAAGGTAAACTAGTAAAATCCATCGAATGTGAATGAATGAGTTGAGGTCGAACATTCGACGGAATCTTTCGATCAGGGGTCAATGATGTAAACCCACTGTTGAAAGCAAGGAAACCTGCCATTGAGGCATGCAGGTTCCAAGGTACCAAAGAATTTCTAAGTCTTGTTTCCAGATAATGAGCTAATGTCGACAGAACAAAACTCGTCATAGGAGGGCCTTGATGTATCCCCCATCAATGACACAAAATGAGTAACAGATTTTGAAGGTGGAACAGAGTATGATGTAAGTTGGACTGGACACAGGGAAGGCCAACACAGAGAGAATGGACAACTACAGATGGCCGACTCAATAGAGGTTTTGGATGAACTTCTCTTGAACATATGAACGACACGACCAATGATTTGGCAACATTGACTCAGAGACGACGCAAGGTATGTAGCAAATCGAATGAGAGACAAATGGATTTCCCAAACCGGATTCAAATAATGAATAGGGGGGTGTCATGTTCAAGAGCGACACTTACTACCAATTAATATGAATATGAGAGCATATCCCTTTCCCAAATTTTCCCCTACCATTTCTGGCGAGTACCTCTTTATTTTTACGCAAGCTTGAGGAGGATAACATATTCTTGTTGATATAAGATTATCCTTCGGATAAGTCCTTCGGAGTATGTTTAACAAACCCTAGGAAGGAGTGGTTCGGTCCCATTATGGGTCTGTCTATGTTTGTTTAACGAGTCCAAAGATAGAAAACTCGAAGGTTTTTCATGATTATAGAGTCTGGAAAAACACTTAAAAGAGAACTCTCTCAGTTCCTTTTTCGTAAAATAGTCTAGTGAGACCGAAAAAGAGATAAATTATCGCCCAATAGACGCTTTCTTCAAATACTTTATCGAGTGTTAAAATAGCAAGGTCGCTCGGTTATCTTTTCATGTTTAGAGAGTCTGAAAAGATCTTAAACGAGACTCCAGAGGGTTCCTTTTTCATATAACCTTGTTGAGCCCGAAAAAGTGATAAAAGTGTGCTCGATCACATTCTCATGTATTTTCGAGCATGAGAATGGACAAAGACCAAGCTCAAGGTTTTGTACAAAAACCATAAAAAACAATCAAAACATGTGATAAAGAAGAAAAATATATCTGCATCCCTGTGCATGAACATCAAAGTCGTTATGCTTGCAAAAGTTGTACTCAAAAAGGAATTAGGCATTAGGTTTTAATAAATAAATTATTATAAAATCCAATAACATGTTAAAAGTAAATATAAAAAGATAAAAACTCTTTTTACCATATCATTTTAACTTTACCACTATTTGAGCCCCAAAACCCCTCTTTTACCCTTGAAATTTGGCATCAGATTGTAGGAGTTATGAGCATCCATTCGACAAACCGTCAGTGGTAGTGAGGTAGGCTCTTTGTTCTCTACCTTTTCATGGTTTAATTTTTCATTTGCATTGGCAAAAACCACCGTTTTGAGTTTTTTTTGGGGGCTATTATTGCGCTCATCCATTCTCGCGGGTGAGCCACACGGGACCTGCGAGAATGGGTTGTTCTCACAAGTGAGCCCAAAGGCGCCCGCGAGAACCTCTCACTGTGCCTAAAGGGCACTTGCGAGAACTGCAAAGTGTACATTTTTTTTGAAGTTTTGCTTAATGAAAAGATACCAAATGTTGAATAGAGTTATTAATCTTCTTCTTGTGCTTTTTATGCAGGTATTTGGCCATCACCATGGTTCTGGAATGGCGCGAAAGGGAGCATGAAGAAGATAATGCCATTGCCGGAAATCATCCACCCACCATTTCCGCTTTGCGAAACTGTGGTCTTCTGAAGTACTTTCGTATACCGGGCATGAGGGCCCAAGTTAGGTTATTGGAGTACCTTGTGCATATGTGGGATCTCGATCAACGAGTATTCCATGTAGGGGTCCACACATTGTCCTTGGATATTGAGGACATTTACTTCTTGACAGGACTGTCATGGCATGGGTACCATGTGAACCTGATTGGTAGCAAAGGTGGTGGGCAGCCTATGAGTGAGTACTGTCATTTGCACTGTGTTCCAAAGGCAGAGAGGAGCAAAGGGAAAGTAGTTATTTGGGGAGTGCGGGATTTGACCCTCCGGACTATTTTGTTCACCATTACTCATATGGTTGGGAGCTCCGCTCCTCACATGGCTCTCCAGAGCTACTTTCAGTATGCCATAGAGTGTACTGAGCCTCAGGTTTTTAACTGGGCAGATGCAGTGCTTCGTAGCATGAAGAGGCAGTTGACCAAATGCAGGCGAGGTAACCTGAAGCAATTTGGGTACGGGTCTTTGTTGGTGTCCTTCTTCCTTGAGAGGGTTCCCTTGCTAAGGATGCAAGTTGAGTGGGATTTACCGGCCCCAACAGATCCAAGAATGTTGAGATGGTGTCAGCTCATGGCCCGACACGTAGCTGGACCAATTATCAAATATGATGATACCTTCTTCGACTGGTTGCGACCACAGATGCTGATGGTAGATGATTATGCCTATGCCGAGTTGGATTTCCGAGGAGATCCGGACTTGGTCCTGCTCGAGGGTGCTCAGTGGGGGGAACTTGGTAAGAAGTACACATTTTTTTCTTTTTAAATGTTTTTGTGAATTTCATCATATGCAAATGTTTTTTATATGTTCGTCCAAGGACTAAATACAAAATTCATTTTTGATGACACAGATGTGGGACCTTATTGACCTCCTGGTACTTCTCCTATTTAGTGGCGAGGAGAGGTGGCGCTAGTGCCACGATGGGATGCAAAGGATTATGAAGCGGTGGAACAAAACCTAGAGGGTTTGACAACAGATATTCCAGACATGCCTCTTGGAGAGGTTACCCGACGTTATCAACGTCATACAATAGGAGTGTCAGAGTCCATTGGCCGACTGCTTCGTAGGGTTTCCCGGGCAGTCATGTGTTACTGTGAACATCATCCATGATGTCACTTTGTAGAAGCTATGAGCTTCGGATTTTGAAATTTTGGTCCTCGGACAGAACTTTTTGTAAAAACTCTTTTGATCGTTATATATACATACGGATTCTACCGGTTTATCTTGTGTTGTGTGAAAAATGATGTGATTGATTTATAAATGATCCAAATGTCTATCTAATACATAGTTAGCCAATGCATTAGTTAATGTATTTAGACATCTAGGAATATGTTGATATTCAATATAATCAAAATAACATTCCAAGAGGCGAATTTGCAAATACACCCGTAACAAAGTAGGACTTCGAATAGTATAGACATTACTTAACTGTAGTACTACAAGATGCGAATCGATTCGCACAACCAAATGAAAAATTTGATAACGGAGCTATACTCTGCAATATTGTTGGTCGCATGGCCAAGACACACACCTCGTAAGGAGACATGTTCATTTGTAGGGGCATAAATTGCCCATGTAGCGGAAGCAAGGTTCTGAGTACTATGACTAGTGCCATCAGCGAAGCCAATGTAGGGTAGCGAAGACTCCAACTTCTAGAAATCAAACACAACGTCACGTAAGGGTAGAGACCAGATAACAACAAAAGCAAGTTACAGTAACACACAAGAAGTATGATACAATAAAAATACAAGTACTCATGCACAGGTGATTTTCTGCATAGTACTTCTTCAAGTACAACCCATTCCTGGGTTCACTCAAAGGGATACCATCATAATCTACGAACTCATAAGCCCCTTTTTCCAATACTCATCTAACGATATAAGGACCTTGCCACATGGCTTCGAATTTTCCAGCTCCTAGCATATCTTGATCTTGTTCATAGAGGAGAACGAGATCTCCTTCGGAGAAAACGCGAGGCTTGACATGTTTTTCGTATTGGGCTTTGACACGTTTTTTCTGAGTTTCTATGACTAGGGTAGCATCGCGTCGAGTTTCATCTAATCGCATAAGATACAATAGACGTTCTTCCTCAGCAGAAGTGTTTGGTAGGATTTCAAAAGCTAGTTTTAAAGAGGGTATCTCGCATTCAATCAGGAGAATGGATTCCAAACCATAGACTTACCAGAAAGGTGTAAACCCAGTAGCAGACTTGACGGATGTCCGGTAAGCCCACAATGCCGAAAACAACATTGTGTGCCAATTTTTTTTGTGAATCCCTATCATTCGTTGGAGCATAGTTATGAGAAATTTGTTAATTTCTTCGACTTGGCCATTGGCTTGTGGGTAATAGGGCATTGAGTTTTCATGGCGAAGACCCAACTTTTTAGTAAGTTCAGACATCATGAAGTTTCAAAAGTGGCTACCATGATCGGTGACGATAGCCTGGGGAACACCAAAATGAGGTATGATGTGATTAAAAATGAATAATGTTGCGGTCTTTCCATTGTTGTCAAATGTCGGCATTGTCTCGACCCATTTCGTAAAGTAATCTATGGCTACAATAATGTATCCATGCCCCCCAGAAGAGTGGGGGTGACATGCCATGAAATCGATTCCCCATTTCTCAAAGGGACCAACGGAGACCACAGGGTGAAGAGGAGTAGTATGTGACTGTATCTTGTGATTATAGGTCTAGCAAGCATGGCATTTTTGAACGATGATTATGCAGTCGTGAAATAAAGAAGGCCAAAAATACCCTGCTCGCAAGATCTTCTGGGCAGTAGCATACCCAGACATATGACCACCACAAGATACAGAATGACAGTCATTCAGAGCTTTCTCGGATTTGTCGAATGTTAGGCATCGTCGAAAAACAAAGTCAATCCCCCGACGATAAAGAGTATCTCTGAGGATAATATATTGACAGGATTGGTAGTGTATTCGACGTCGGTCAGTACTAGACAAAGTTGGTCGGAAAGTCTGGGTTTGAGATATCTGATGATATCACCATACCAAAGATCATCAGTGCTGATGAGGAAAAGGGATTCATTGGGTAATGAATCAGTTGCTACATTTTCCGTTTCAGAATATGGAAATTCGCATATCAACTCAGCAAACACTAAGGACTTCTTGGACTTGGCGCGTTCAAATTCCAAGTCAAACTCCTGGAGTATCACAATCCATTTGGATTATTTTCCCCATAGGAATTGACGTGTGAGAATGTGTTGCATAGGGTTGTAGTTAGAAATCACTGTAGTCTTGCGCGAGAGGATATAGTGCCAGAAGCGTTGGATGGCTTGGACGGCTGCCAATGCCAGTTTTTCGACATGTAAATACTTGATTTCGGTAGGCGTTAGACTTTGACTCAAGTAGTAGATAACATGTTCATCATTAGCATCATCTTCTTGGATGAGAACCATACCAATGGTGTAATCCGAGGCGGCAAGGTAGAGGAAATAATCACGATTGTAATTGGGGGGAAAGAGAAGCGGAGCATGTGTTAGGGATAATTTCAAAGCTTCAAAAGAGTTGTTTGTGATGGTATCCCATATGAACTCAGACCCATTTTTAAGGATCCACGTAAATCCACGAGTTATCTCGGCGTAATTTGGGATGAAACGACGAAGAAAGTTTGCTTTCCCCTGCAAACTTTGTAACTGGCGAAGTGTAGAAGGAGGAGGGAGATTAAGGATCGCCTCAACCTTTAAAGGATCCACCCTGATCCCTTGACGTGAAACAATAAAGCCTATAAGTTGGCCGGATTCCACGCAGAAAACACACTTATGAGGATTCAAACATATACGGTAAAACCGACAACGGATGAAAATGGCTTGGAGGTGGGTTGGATGATCGACTCGATGCATCGAGTGAGCAGGTAAATCATCCAAATATGGTTGCACGATGTGCTTGATATCATGGAAGGCATAAGACATAGCACGTTGAAAAGTGGCGCCAGCATTTTTGAGACCAAAGGGGAGTTTCTGATAGGCAAAAGTACCCCAAGGACAAATAAAAGCAGTCTTATGTTGATCCTCGGGAGCAATGTTGATTTGATTATACCTGGAGAAACCATCCATTAGAGAGAAGATTTCACTTCCGCTGTAATCGTCGACAATTTGATCGATGAAGGGGGTAGGAAAGTTGTATTTGGGACAAGCTTTGTTGATATCCCTATAATCAATGCATACATGAATTGTGCCTTGTTTCTTATCAATCGGGACAAGATTGGAAACCCAGTCAGTGATGGCCACCGGGTAAATAAAGCCGACTTTAAGAAGTTTTTCGACTTCGAGCTTGATAGTAGCCGCTTTACGTGGGTGAACAGGACGAAGGCGTTGCCAGATGGGTTTAGCGTCAGGGTATGTCTTGATCTCATGTATCACAATGTCGAGGTCGATACCTGACATTTATTCATAGCTCCAGGCAAAGATGTCACAAAACTCTTTGAAAAGGGACGTGTAGGTGATGATTTCGTCAGGGGAACACGAAGCTCCGATATGGACATTTTCGACAATTCCAGGCTTGATGGATATGTCAAGGGGAATAGTGGGCGAGATATTTCTTAAGTTCCCTTCGGAAAACACATCGTGTGTGGACTCGGGAATGGTTGAGATGACGACAACAATTGACGGGGTCGAGATCTGTTGGTAGTTCTCAATGGTATGTTGCTCCAGGAAGAGCATGGAATGATGATGTCCATCATCCCAAGGGGTGTCCTCCATGACAGACATGATCATCTCGTCTGTGGGAAAAATCACATGGAAGGGATCTGGAGACAACTCACCAAGAGAGGGGGTAGAAGGGGTTTCCGATTGAATGGCCTGATAGGCGGATTCAACCGGACTTAATGGCATTTTGTCGCCGTAATGGAGATGATCTCCAGGGTCAGGTACTATCCATGGGTTATGAGATGCAGGAATTTCGTGAATCGAGGTGGAGATCATGTTGATTGAAGCAACGGATGAGCATGGAACATCAAGCGGTGGAATGGGGAAAGTACCCATTAATGAAGAGTCTTTGAGAAGGCCTACACCGACGTTCTCATAACCCGGTGGGGTTTTAGCAATGAACGGTACGTTGCCAGTATGGGTGTCGGAGTTAAAGAAGGCTAATTGGTCGACGGTGACTACCTTCCCTTGATGTGGGAAACGTACCACACAGAAAAGGGTCGACACAACTGCACACATGTAATCGATCCAGCTGCGGCCAAGCAAAAGATTGTAATCAAGGGGAGCGTCAAAGAATTCCTCTTCGACTTGGACCCTTTTTCCTTCTAACGTGATGGGAAACGAAGGAAGGACACCGTAGGGATTAAAACCGGAGCCATTGAAGGCTTTGAGAGTGTTCTAGGATTCGTTCAAAGAGGGAGAGCTAATGGCTTTCCAGCAAGTAAGAGACATGACACACGCCGAGGCACCCTCATCGATAATGGTTTGACAAATGTTTTTGTCAAAGACAATCACTTGGATCTAGAACGCGAGCTGAGGGGGTAACCTTGGAATGTGATCTTCCAAGTCAAAAATTATTAAATTCGTATCCGTCGGGTCGATTCCATCGATAGGTTTCAATAGTGCCTTTCGTTGTGTGGGACAACTTTGAAGGACTTCGAGGGCTGACATCGCAGAAGGTGCTTGGGCCAGATCTTCAACAATGTTGTAGTTCTGGGCAGCACGAGCATGAGGATTGAAAGCCGATTTACGAACGACACCCTTTGGGGGGGGTCGAAGAACTGTGTCGAGGCTTGGTCATTCAAGATGAATAGGACCATTGGTAGGTGGAGTCACAGGAGAGGGTTGTACCAATGAAGGAGTTAGGTCATCAACCTTCTCTTTAGAGGGAGAATAATCTTTGGCTTGAGTGGTGAGTGCAATTTCGTTTTTCTTTGAATCACCAGTACACATCAATACATAGGATGTAGTAGAAGGGGAGGGTTGGTCATGAATGACCAATTGAGCCTATTGTTGAGACGAGAAGGGTTGGGAAAAAATGGCCAGAGCATGTGGTTTTGGGGCTCCTTGAAGGAACTTAGTGGCCTCGGCACATCGTGGACAATCCTTCGTGTAGTGATCATGACCACAGATAAGACAAGGGTATCGAGGTTTGCGCTTATCCTAATCGTCAACAGGTTTAGTTTTGGTTCGCTCTGCTTGAGAAGTATTTTTGTCCTCCTTATTCTTACCTCGTCCCTTTTTGGATTTGTTTTTACCGGCTGGGGTAGATTGAACTGCATTTACCTCAAAAGTCTCGCTGGTGGGAGGGGCAGGAGATGGAGCATTTTGAATATTAGAAGAAGCAAGTTTGGGGTTGGCGCTTGAGGTGGAATGTGGTTGGGCCTGGAAAGTTCCAATCACACTGTCGACTGCATGAGAAGCAGCTGGAGTAGTTGAAGTGGCGGAAGTGGAAGGACGAGGTAAGTCAGGTAGTAAGTTGTAAAGGGTACCCGTTTGTGAGTAAACGAGGTCAAGGTATTGAGAACTACTTATGGCCTGCTCTTCCGTGACTACTCCACCCATGGCGATGTCACGACCGATGTCGTTCACAAATGATTTTGTGAACCACTCTACCAGCAACTGATTGGGGAGTTCGAGTTTAATGCGTCGTCGTCTCCGTTGCCACTCATGAATGTGATCAGAGATATGAGTGGCTTTATTTTGTTTGAAAGAACTCAAAATTTTGGTCCCCATTTCATAACGGATCGGTAACTGGTAGTAAGTGACGAAAGCCATAGCTAGGGTGTTGAAGTCAACGAAAAAACCTCCGGGTAATTCTATATACCACTTCGCAGTAGAACCTGTAAGGGTTCGTTGAAAAAGACATAAACGAATAGAGTCATCCATCAACGAGTTGGATGAACACCAGAGGTGAAAAGTCATGACGTGATTGTTTGGGTCCTCTCCCGCCTTGACATCGAATTTAGGGATGTCCGATGGTAGCTTGGCTGGTATAGCGGGCCATTGGGGAGAGCGACGAATTGGATCATTCAAAATCCTCGACAAGTCCGAGAGATCCAAAGTGGCCAAGAAGGGTAACTATTGATTCACATGCGGGTACTGGTGGCTTTGGGGAGGAAGCCCCGTCGGCAAACCAGTAGGACCATAAGCAGTCTGCATATAATGTGAAGACCCAAGTAGATTCGGTGGCAGCTGGAGAGGATAGTAGCTCATGGGATTGTATCCTGGAACAAGGATGTGATTTTGAGCATTCCAACCCCAAATGGGATTGGACGTACCTGGATATGGTTGGCCTATAGTAGGGGGTATAACAGATGAAACTGGAAGTTGTTTCCCCCCAGTTGATTGAGGAGGATGTTGTATCAGATGATTCCAATACTGGGCCAAGGACGAAGGTATGTTTTGTCCATAAGGTGGGGTTGGTCCTCCTATCAAAGGTGGTGTTCCAATTGGGGGTTGCGTTCCAATTGGGGGTTGCGTTCCAATTGGGGGTTGTGTTCCAATTGGGATTTGCGTTCCAATAGGAATTTTCCTGCTAAGAGGGGGTTGAGTCATACCACCTTGGTGAAATTGTCCACCGATGGGAATCTGGTAATTTGGTGTGAATGACAGAATAGTGCCACTAGGATTAAGACTGCCAGTGGAGGATGAGAAAGGTCCTCCAAAAGGAAATTGAGGGAGTTTTAGAATAAAACTAGGAAAAGAGTGCCTAGAAGAAGAGGGACCACCAGGAGAGTCAGATGGGGTTTGTGGAGGAGTCGAAATGGAAGCATTCAATGCATGGTATCTGGGTGGTAGTGTCGGGGTGATACTGGGCATGAGCGGTGTGCCGATGGGGGCTTGATTAACCACGGTAAGCCCAGTGTGAATACTCATAGTATCTGTGTGATGGGTCATTTCTATAGGGATGGTCAAGATGTGGTCATATCGCGAGGCATCCGTACCAGGAAAATAATAGGCAGTAGTAAACGATATTGTCTCTGGGCTAGAGATTTCAGAAATCACAGGTGAGATGATGGTTTCAACGCCTGATCCTGCACCAAAAAGGTCCCATCTAAAAATACCCATAGACCAAAAAGGATCTTGGCCTTCTATGCTTGGAAAGGGTCCAACCGGTGATCCAAAAGACATAACAACTAAGTCTCTGGAAGAATTCAGTCACATAAACTGTCACTCAGAATCAGGGTGAAGTCGAAAGTCCTCTCGAGTATTGGTAATTCGAAAATGTTCTAGAGAGTTTGTTCGTTCCACTTGTGGCGTGGTAACGTCTTGGACTTCACTCTGCTGAGGAGAGCCATCAGGTGAGCTTGTAGGAAGGGTTTGAGAACCTTCAAAATGCTCTGGAGATAAACCCTGCATTCTATGTGAACGACGTGGAGGAGCTATTATGAACGAGTGACAAACTTACGAAGAAAATCATATGGTCAACTTTGGTAAACAAACAACACATGCTAGTAAACAAAATCTAGGAAACAATACCAAGCAAACAAGACCTTCTAATTCCGAAGTCACTAGTTGGTGATGAAATCCAACATTGCAACAACGAGATGAGAAGGGGCTGGGCTAGGGTGGAAAAGTTACGGTGACAACCTGCTTAATGGACTTACACCCTGGTGCAAGCTCCCACACATAATCGTGGGTATACCCTCCAAGGATCCCAAGTGAGTTTGGCCAACATCGATTCCAGGTACTGTGAAGACTTGCCCCTTCACAATCACCTTGTGTAAGACCCTAGAATGGTAGGCCGCTAAGGTTGCCACCGACAACAACAAAGCCTGGGGGGACAACTGACAGTCCGATCCACACGCAAGGGCAGGGTATCTAGCCCAAAATCAACTCAAGAGGCTTCCACTCATCATTGTGGGTATACCTCCAAGTGACCCCCATAATATGTGCAATCTCTACACCGATATCAACAAAGTAGGGTGAGTAACTCTGGCAATATCAATGTGACCTCGTGTTTGACCCTTGTGTGAGAAGGGATTCCCAGGACAAGATGTTGTAAATGGAATTTGACACTCCTTAACACAAGATGCTATTGTGTGTTTTGTGCTTTGGAGAGTGTATCTCTCTACCTATTCCAAAGTGCTAGCCTAGCTAAATGTTGGTGTAATAGAGCCCTAGAAAAGAGTTACTAGTTAAATTTTACAATTGCGCAATATTATTAAGGGCTGTTGTTACTCAAAGGAAACAAAGATGAAACTGATGTTGTATGATACTCTGACCCAATGATGCATAGATAGGAATGAAATATATCAATTTTCGTTCAAAGAATCCTATGTACGGGAGGGAAAGAGAAGTTTTCTGGACCAATTTTGAACTACGATACACAATTTCCTTTAAAATGCAATTGCAACGAATCACGCAATAATAACAAGTCTCTATTGTTCCTTTTTCAATAATTTCAACAATTGATTTTCAATACTTTCAAAGACGAAAATGCTTTTGAAATAAAAACTTTGTTCACTTTTCAAAAAGGACCTACACCATGATGGTGAGAGTGAAGAAAACCAAAAACTAATGAACAAGCAATAGACAAAAACCCAAACCAATCTTTCAATGGAAACAAAAATAACAAACAGAACAAACTAGTCTTTTCAATTGCATGAGAAAAGTAATCTTCCAAATAATGAGCAAATGAGAAAGACAAAGAATCTCAACTTTCAACCGATCATCGGTTCTTAACCAAACAAGCACACTCAGATTCCAAAATCAAATTGTATAGCTTTGCCAAGAAAAGTCAAGAAATGAAAGTCAAGAAAAATAGACAGGAAGAGCCTTTGATTTCCTAAGACTGTTCATGCACAAAATCTGAAGACAAGAAAACATCAACCAATGGTCCAAGAATTTCTTTTCAGGCACCTATACTGATCTGGTCAGCTGAACATGCAAAAGTCTTAAAGCCAAAATTTTGAAAAGAGGGTTCGCAGGCTAACAGTGTTACACAGTGCGAGAATGGGTCATTCTTGCAGGCCAGCTTTGAGCAGAGTGTGAGAACCTTGCACTGGACCTAAAAGAAAAGTGAGAACTTCATATATTCTCACAGGACACTGTGGAGTGCAGTGCGAGAATGTCTGAAACTAAGCAAATTTTTGGAAATAGACAAAAAATTTGAAAGGGCTTTTGGACCCAGAGGGTCTACCAGGGTATCCTAAAGACTCAAAGATTGATATGAATGGAGAAAGGTAAGGCAAGAGAAAATGGCCAAGGAAAAACACCAAAAACCACAAAGAAAACGGGTTATATCCCCAGCGGAGTCACCAATTTTGTTATCGGACTAATCGGTAAGTGCGGACACTAACAGATCTCCCTAGATCCACCTGGATCTAGAACAAAACAGGACAGGACATGACTCTTTCCCTAAGTTATGACCATTGAATTAGCTAGTAGGGAGGAACAAGTAACATACCTTTGTATCGCTTCCTAGGGTCTTTATTTCTCCCACTTCGCTTTGGTGCTCTCGTGAGGTCAATACCAAGACAACACAAACCAACCAAAGTGAAGATAGAAAAATATATTCAATCGTCAACTTATGTGTATGATCAAGGAATTACACAATAAAGTAAGAATGACTTTATGGGAAAAGGACATGCCACTGTATCATATTAATCGAAAGTAGAAGATACAACCTGATTTCCTTGATGTCGCAAGCTTCCTTTCGGTGGCTCTTGGATCCAACACACACACACACACTTGCCCGATCCTTGTATGAAGAAAATCCAATTCCTCTTGATAGACTTACTATAGTCTCCAAGCTCTTGTTCAAGCTAGGTCCTTCACACAATTCTTTCACCAATTCTCCAATGATTCTTGCTTAACCTTTTCCATGAGAATTCCATCAATATATAGGAGAGGATGAGATGGTTACTTGGATAAGAATGATCCCACAATATCAGGGAAACCAGTAAAAGGATAACCATTCGAATGCCAACCCATTCTTCTAGAAGATTC
>ML780129.1:498042-524460 GCA_009831015.1 Picea engelmannii | reverse complement strand
ATATAGGAGAGGATGAGATGGTTACTTGGATAAGAATGATCCCACAATATCAGGGAAACCAGTAAAAGGATAACCATTCGAATGCCAACCCATTCTTCTAGAAGATTCCCTTCTAGAACCATCGAGACTTCATCTTTTTCCAATCTTGAGAGCAAGTTCGCACCCTAGCTATGTAGCACAGTGCGAGAAGTTCACACCCTAGATGAAGGCAGCCTATGAGAATGGGTCATTCTCGCACCCTAGGATATGAGAAACCTGCGAACTCTCTTCAAAAGTATGTTTTCTGGGAAGAGATGAATGTCACTTTTCTCAGGAGAAAGTTCTTATTAGGAGCCTGAGTACACCATCATCAATACATCATCAATATGACCAAAATCATGGGTAACAGAAGGAAAATTGTAAGCCAAGAAGGTAAGGAAATCCTGTGAAGAGGCTTTAGGTTCTATAGATGGAAATCTGTTAGGCATTGATAGTGAGAGTAATGCTGAGATGCTAAGCCAAATGAATATGGCGAAACTCTCGCTTGATATAAATGAGAAAGAGGAAAGAGATTCGGCCAAAGTCTCACAAGTAACTCTGGCAGATATAGTACAAATAGATAAATGTATTATTAAACCAATTGTGCAATTGTGCGCTATTGACACTCTAGACTGATAGATGGAAGAAAGGTTGCCGCAATTAGTCAGAGATTGTTACATTTTTTAGGCCAATTGTCAAGCAGAACCTTCAAGGTTGATATCTCGGCTGGTGGAAAAATGTGTCACTTGTACCGAGCATGCGAGAGGGCAGGCTTCTGGTACCAAATAAAGACATAGGATAAAGAAATGAAACGATTGATCTCCTTCTCGTTGTAACTGAAAATCATGGAATGATTGGGATTCCATCATATGTAAATTTGTATAAATATACAATAGAAGGAAGAAAAAAAGGCTGGACCTTTTTGAGTCGATTGTAATAGAGATTTTTCTCCCTCGAGAGTTAATATAAAGCAAATCTGAAGATTCTCAATTCTGTCACGACTGTGTTATGAGATTGTTTCCTTATATTTCATATTTCATTTCATTTCATATATGTATCTGATGAATGTTTCACTATAATTTAGTACAACCTCTACTATAGTGAATAAATTTTAGTTTTCTATATTGTTTACCGTTTTTCCTCTGTACCGGCTATCAGCAGGTATAAGAGCAGTGAACATTTTAGATTTCTATATATATTTTATGCTTCATCAGGTTATTTCTTTATCTTTTTTCTTCTTCTGTTTATAAGTGAGATTCTCCCTTGATAAGAGCCTTACATGATAGACAGCTTAATGTTTTTCTTACACCCCATACACATTTATTAAAATATAACTCAATTGTGGGAAAGGGCCTTTGGTTTGCATCATGTTTTCACTATCAGAGCTATAACTCTCCTTTATACGACCGAAATCGAGACAACATCTAAAAAAATTCTTTGAGATTTTCTTATCATTATGTTCCTCTATGTCTGTCCCTGTGACAAGACAACCTAATATCCAACCCGGACTATCTGATCAAACACATACTACCTTGAATATTTTTGATACTATTCTTAAAACAACCACTACCCGTGTAGAACTGGAACATTCGTGGGCAACGATTGAAAGGGACATAAACATCCAGGAACAGTTGGAAGCTAGACAAAAACCTAGAAATCAACCCTAGCTTCCCTTGCCAAAGGTTGACATTTCTTCCTTCTCTACCCCTTACTCACTTTTGGATGCCTAGACATTGTACTGCTGCATAACTGCATGCTAGAATCTGGAGCTTCACATAACATGATTCCCAAAACTATTATGGATAGACTAGCCCTCGAGATCACCATACCTTACGAAGATCTCTACTCTTTCAATTCGAGAAGAGTTAAGTGTATGGGTATGATAAAAGATTTAGTAGTCACCCTTGCACATGTCCCAGTCAAAAGTGTCCTGATGGATGTAGTTATTGCTGATATCCTCCCAAAGTATGGCTTACTACTATCAAGGTCGTGGGGGGGAAAACTTGGGGGGTCCCTCCAACTCGACATGACTTACGCCACAATTCCTGTGTTTGGTGGACAACTTACTCGGTTATACAGGGAAATGAGGCTAGCCTATACAGTGAGCGATCCTCAAAATCCTAACAATTTTCCCGTTTACATTGTGGATCAAGATCTAGGAAATTGTATTTTGTCTTTTGATGATGGTCTAGATAGTTTCATAGAGGAAAATTACGTGGATGAGAAAAATCAAAAAATATGCATAGCACAGGGATCTAGAAAATGTTTTTCGACGGTGCTCTGTCATGTGAAGGAGCAGGTGCAGGAGTACTTTTTGTGGCACCTGAAAATAAATTTGTTGTCCCTTTTTCTTACAGGCTTCAATGGGATATAGACTACACTAACAATGTATGTGAATATGAGGCCTTAGTATTAGGATTGGAAGCTGCCAAGAAGTTGAACATAAAGAATCTAGAAGTATATGGAGATGCTGAGTTGATAGTCAAACAGATGAATCGACAATACCAGGCCAAACACCCTAGATTGAGAGCGTATAGAAATTGTGCTTGGGATCTAATGGAGAATTTATTCCCGTCTATAAATATTCACTTCATCCCATGCGCCAAAAATTTGCAGGCCGATTCGTTAGCCAAGGCAGCCTCGACGTTCGCTCCCCCCACAGCTTTTAAATTAAAATACCATATAGAGGTAAGGCACAAACCATCCATCCCAAACAACATACAACACTGGCAGGTTTTCGAGGATGACGAATAGATTAGGAAGTTCCTAGAAGCAGTGGGCGACTTTTCTGAAACTCACATTGATCAAGAGAATCAAAATGATCACACATGGATCATGCAAGAAGGAGAAGACCCTCAGGAGTTATGAGAAAAAATTGACCATCGCATGTTAGTTTTAAAAAGTAATCAGATTCCAAAGGGATTAATCCCCCTGGAAAGACATTTCGATCAAAATGACATGCCTTTAAAATCCACTCTCCAACCCCAACCAGAAGAGGTCGAAGATTGCGACGTAGGGACAAAAGAGGAACCTAGGATGGTGAAAATATTAAAGTACCTTCCTCTTGAGGTGAAAAATAAGTATAAAGATTTGTTTGCACGATATAAAGACATTTTCACTTGGTCTTATGAAGAGCTTAGGACCTATGACACTACTGTGATCGAACATAAGATACCTCTGAAGCCTGGTGTCAAACCCTTTAGGCAAAAGCTTAGACAAATCAACCCTATATTATTACCCGTAGTCGAAAGAGAAGTAAAGAAGCTTTTAGACGTGAAAATAATAGTACCACTGAGATACTCCGATTGGGTGGAAAACCTGGTCCCGGTTAGAAAAAAAGAGTGGGGAGATTAGATTGTGTGTTGTTTTCAGAAATTTAAATAAATCTTCCCTCAAAGACAACTATCCTTTACCTAAACTGGATCACGTTTTAGAAAAGGTAGTCAGAGAAAATCGGATGTCTATGATTGACGGTTTCTCTGGGTACAATCAAATTGCTATAAATGAACAAGATAAAGAAAAAATAGCCTTCAGTACACCCTGGGGTACATTCATGTATGATAAAATGCCTTTCGATCTAATGAATGCAAGTGCCACCTTCTAGTGTGCTATGGATATTGCTTTCGTTGGCGAAAGAGACAAGTTTGTAGTTATCTATCTCAACGATCTAACCGTTTTTTCCAAGTCCGACGAAGATCATTTAATACATCTCAAACAAAATTTCAAAAAATGTCGCAGGTTCGGTCTGTCTTTAAACCCCAAAAAGTCTCACTTCGCCATGTGAGAAGGTAAACTCCTAGGCTATATTGTGTCCCAAGACGGAATTAAAATTGATCCCAGTAGGGTTCAAGCTATAGACACAATAAATATTCCAAGAAATGTAAAGGAAATTCAGTCATTCTTAGGAAAGATAAACTTTTTGAGAAGGTTTATCCCAAACTTTGTTGAAATTGTGAAATTAATTACAGGTATGTTAAAGAAAAACTGCGAGGTAAAATGGACAGCAGAGGCCAAATAATTGTTTGCACGTATCAAGAGGGTTATAAGCGAGGCATCTATACTGGAAAGCCCCGACTATATAAAGGATTTTCTCATTTTCTCGTTCGCCTCCAAGCATACCATTGCCACGATGCTCCTCCAGAAAAATGAGGAAGACTTCGAACAACTGATATCTTTTTTCAACAAAAGTCTTAGAGACACGGAACTAAAATATGATATAATGGAAAAACAAGCATATGTTATGGTAAAGGCATTAAAGGATTTTAGAACTTATGTATTGCATTCCAAGATAATTGCGTATGTACCTACTAGCTCTGTAAAAGATATTTTAGTGCATCCTGACAGTGACGACAAAAGGGGACGGTGGCTTGCAAAAATTCAGGAATTTGATCTGGAAATAAAGCCGACAAAACTAGTAAAAGGTCAAGGTTTGGCTAAACTCTTAGCTGAATCTAATTTCAGAGCCCTCGGCATAATCAACATACAGGGATGTGGAGAATATGAAGATATGAGTGAGCTCTATGAGAAAACAAGTGAAATCAGAAATGAAGAGAAGTTTACCTTCACTAAATGGTACAAAAACATAGTATCCTACCTACTGACTTTGAAGTGCCTGAGTGATTTATCTCCATCCAAAGCCAGAACGCTAAAATTACATGCGGTCAAATACTGTATATATGAGGGTAAATTGTTTTGGAAGGACCCACTTGGCTTCCTGTTGGTTTGTTTGGTTGAATCTGAAACAGAGGAGGTCATAAGAGAATTCCACGAAGGAGTGTGTGGGGGACATCACGCTTGGAGAGCGACAGCTTATAAAATCCCGAGGGCAGGGTATTATTGGCCTAAACTTTTCTTTGATGTAAATGCCAAAGTCAGGGCTTGCGACCCTTGCCAACTGTTTGCAGGCAAGCATAAACTCCTAGTACTACCTTTAGTTCCAATCAAAACAGAGGCTCCTTTTCAATAGTGGGGACTGGATTTTATAGGTGAAATTAACCCTCATTCCAATGCTCAACACAAATGGATCTTAACTACCACAGATTACTTTACTAAATGGGTAGAGGCTATTCCAACCAGAAGGGCTATAGATTCGATGGTAATAGATTTCCTTGAAGAAAACATTTGATCTAGATTCAGCTGCCCCTGAAAGATAGTAATAGATAATGCCCAGGCTTTTAAATCTATGGCTATGATCAGTTTTTTCCAAAAATACAATATTGTACTCAGCCATTCTACGACATATTATCCCCAAGGAAATCGACTGGCCGAATCTTCGAACAAGAGTCTGGACAACATAATTAAGAAAGTGTTGAATGAGCACAAGAGATCTTGGCATGTACATTTAAAATACGCACTATGGGCAAATCGAATTGGCACGAAAAAATCCATCGCATTTCTCCTTTCCAGATGGTATACGACACTGACGTGGTATTACCCATAAACTTGGCACTTCCCGTAATGAAATTATGGCAAGATGAGAAAGAAGAACCACACCACGTCACAAGGAGAATAAATCAGCTGATCGAAGTACAACAAAACAGGGTCGAAGTGGACGAAAGATTACAAAAATATCAAGACGACATGAAAACGTTATTTGTCCGTAAGACAAAAGACAAAGAGTTTCTTTCAGGTGATTTGGTCTTAAGATGGGATTCTAGGAAGGAAGATTCGGTGAAACACGGTAAATTCAATCATATTTTGTATGGACCTTTTAGAGTCGCAACTTCCGAAGGAAAAAAATCGTTTTTATTAGAAAAAATGGATGGTAAAATCTTCAATGCCCCTGTCAACGGGCGTTATCTAAAACACTACTTGAAATAATTGGTTCCCAAAGGATTTCCATTGTATATACCAGTTTTTATTTGCTTTCTATTTCATGATTCCCTTGAGGTAAGTTTTCATTTTTAATTAATTAGGTCAGTATAAATAGAGATATGCAATTTTCAAATACATTCAACTCTTTTAAGGGACACTCTTCGTGTTCATAGGATTTTGGCTTGCGACCTAAACGAGCGAAAGGACAAAATGGAAAGTCATGTATCAGAGGCTGAATTCACCAAAATCAGGTGATATAAAAGGTTTTCGGTTGTTTCAAAATGGTAAGGTAAAGGTATGAACTCCCGAGAATTATGTTCTTTAAGAAAGAAAAGGTCTCCTAAGCCCCGTAAAGGTCCCATTAATCTAATGTTTTCTATTAGTCGTTATTAAAAAGAAAAATTACTTGCTCTGGGTCCTAAGAAGTTAACTTAAAATAAAGATGGGTGATAGTTAAGTAAAGCATCTCTGGGAAAGGGTTTTCAAAAAATGGTTTTAATTTTCGACCCCTGCTCCTCAGTGTACAAAAATCTGTCTGTCACCTTTCTTCTGGTCTTCACTTTTATCTTCTTGAAAATCCAAGTACCTTTCTGGATTTATATACATAGGGGGAAGAGATCATGTTTTAACTTCGAAAGTTGTAAAGCGTATTTTGGAAAGGAAGCTAGTCTTCATAACTCCTCAGTCTCTTACTAAGCAAGTTATGTGTAGGTGGATCCTGACTATTTTGGGTTTTCCAACAGTTTTGAAGGATTGAGGCTTGCTCTAAGGAAAACCCCTAGAAATGATTTTTCCCCTTTTTCCTGTGGGTTAAGGTGTGGTGAAGGATAAGTTGTTTTGAGGTCCTAAACGACATTTTTTCGGCATGAATGCTCCGACGAATATGAGTCCATTTCAGACTCGATATTCACTGTCAACAGTGTAGTCCTCAGATAGATCTTTCTAATGATGTATCGTGTGCGTCAAATGGAGATAGTATGCCAAAGCTACGACCCCGAGAAATTGATGTACCAATTTACCCCAACGGGGCCCATATTCTGGCGTTTCATCTCCTAGGGTTAGGTTTTCGGATGTTTAGGGTTTTCCATTGTTTCTCAGTAATATATAGGGCTTCGAGCCTCATTGTAACAGGAATTTCAGAGGCCAATAGCCGTGACATCTCTTCTCAAAGATAAGCTACCAGTGCCCTAGCTAGTTTATTTCCATTCTGTCTGTAAGCATTTTTCAGTCATTTGTTATTAATGAAATGAAGTCTTATTTCCGCTGCATCTCTACGTTTATGTGTATTTTTGTATTTCATTGTGTTCCTACATAAATCTGGATCAACAAATGACTCCATTTACCCAATACATGCACGTGGTCTACTATTCTTCCCGTCTTGCAAGAAGACGGGATCCCTAGTTGGAGCCTATGTTGGAGCCGCCTTTTTCAACTGGTTTAAATGTTTTTTTTTTTTTTTAAGGTCAAATGTTGGTTTTTGAGTTCTTTTTCGCTTCGTGACATTTACCTACTGAAAATATCAGTAGTCTCGACATGCGAAATAACGAAGGATGTTATATTTCATAACTTACCACTTTATATCGTTAAACGAAAGTTTTTACTTTTGGTACCTCGGAATATCGCTCTTCGGGGGTCACAAGTCACAAGATTTACAAACCCCGATGTGCGAGGTCACGAAAAAAGTTTTAAAATCTTACCTCAAGTGAACGCCGAGAGTAAAATTATTTAAACCCCAGTCAAGTGCTATCGGAATTTTGCGTCTCGACGTCCACTCTCTTCTAAAACATTACCGTCATAACCTCGAAAGAAGAAGCCACGAGACTTTCACATAAGTAACCCGGGTTACTATCTAGAGTGTGTAGTTTTGACCATGATTAAAGTCTCTCGGGATTTCGCGACTCGGCATACGTTCCTCCCATAAACTATACCTTCGAATCCCTGAGTGGCGAAGTCACGATGTTGCTCAAACATAATTAATTAAAACTGGTTTACCTTCTGGTTTAAGTAAATCACATCATAGTGATCTCAGGATTTCGTGACTTAGCTAGCACTCCTCCCGGAAACTATACCCTCGAAGCCCCGAGCCACGAAGTCGCGATATAAATTAAAACATGATTAATTAAACACTTAATCCTGGTTATGTCCTCGCTTAACTAAATATAATCATCGCGATCTCGAGTTTTAGAGGCTTGAAAGGTTAGAGTGAAAACTCCCGATATGGCGAACGTCGAAAGGTTGATAAAAGTTTAAGTAAGCTTAATAAAAAAAGGCTAAGCCAGCTTAATCAATGTTCAATACAAATAATAATATGCATAGTCTACGAGGTAATTTTAAATTTTCCTTGTGCCAACTTGTGTCATGAGCCGTCGAAATTTATGGCATTAATTGGAAATGAGGCGAAACAACAAGTAAGGATAGAGTCTTTATTGCTAAATCTGTCTCTAAATATGATTTGACCGTTCTGTTCATAAAGACACCTAGATTTTAAATGATCGAAGATATAGATCTTTTTCCTTTCTATTTTATTCATAAAGGTCATTTCTATCCCGCGCAAATAAGTTTTTTACAGCAAACTGATCTCTTTATGTATACGCATTTTTATTGCAGGAGAACTAAGTCACAATCTTCTGTCATGGCCCCGCGAAAAGAATCCAAGACAAGTGCTGAGATTTCGGGACAAGGCTCCGATAATGTTTCAGATACTTCACCTCGAAGTGTCAATTCCGTACGAACCTGGCCATACATCTCAAAGGTTTTGCAATCAGATGTGGTGAACTATTCGGACGATTCCAGTGACAACGAGAAAGACAACATGACTACCAAATACAAGATCGTCATCTAGGCAGAGATGCACAAAGTAGCAGCTAGGCCACGTCTTCTACCTTACTATGACATGATCCGATGGGCGATAGATCATGTAGATATCCCTACCAGAACCATCATTAGTGAGAAGAAGGTCACTGTTGGGACTTTTAGACCAGAAAACTTACAAGTGATGTACAATTTACCACCCACGTTGAATTTCACATACAATACAGAGTTTCTAGAGGATTTTAAACATAAGGAGTGCGAGCAATACGGGAAAAGCTTATTTGATTTGATCAAGGATTGGGTCTCACACCCAGTGAAGTTTAGGGTAGACAACAATGGAATTTATTCCATATCTTCTTTGGAACCACAGTTCAAATACGTAGCGATGATGACCTATAGATTGTATGGGAGGGAAGACACCGCACATTTTTTCCTCCCATGGGTGCCTCTGATTCACATAGTAGCAGAAGTCTATTCTTTTAACTGGGCCAAACTATTATCAGATCATCTGATGAGTCATATTATAGAATATCGGACACAGAGGGAAAGCGGGGAAGCCACCTCATTTTTTATGTCTGCATACATAATGGCTGCCATGTGTTCCATGACACCTTTTCCCTTAATGAGTTGGAGTTGGGCTCCATCGTAGACTGAGCCTATCCATGTCTATCATTCTAAGCCTTAGATTTTATATATGAAATCTTCAATTGGGTAATGGTACCGATGCATGTCGCCATCTTCAATAATCCATCGGCCTAGATCTCAGATAGCATTGCGGAAAATTTGAGCAGGGTGGCCGACTGCTACATCGAGGAAGAGTTTTCATACCTCATGGTTTTCGAGACTTCTGTCCCTCCACACTCTCTACCATTATTTATACCCGATAGGTTGGCCTGTCACGAGATCGCCATGCAAACCATGATTGGTGGCATAAGTAAAGAGCTAAAGGGGTTTTCAAAGAAGGTATGGCCACCTTTCCCCATTCATTTAAACACCTATTCTTTATTAGATTTTAGGCATGCAAAGGCCAAGGCAACAACCTTAGAAGATACAAAATTAGTCAATATTGAATTCAAGAAACATGACCCACAGAGGGTCGTGAGTAATCACTTAACTAGCTGTGGCCTTTTGTTATCGGACTAATCGGTAGGTGCAGACATTGACAGATCTCCCTAGATCCACCTGGATCTAGAACAAAACAGGATAGGACATGACCCTTTCCCTAAGTTATGACCATTGAATTAGCTAGTAAGGAGGAACAAGTGACATACCTTTGTATCGCTTCCTAGGGTCTCTGTTGCTCCCGCTTTGCTCTGTCACTCTCGTGAGGTCAAGACCAAGAAAACACAAACCAACCAAAGTGAAGATAGCAAAATATATTCAATCGTCAACTTATGTGTATGATCAAGGAATTACAAAATAAAGTAAGAATGAATTTATGGGAAAAGGACATGTCGTTGTATCATATTAATCAAAAGTAGAAGATACAACCTGATCGCCTTGATGTCGCAAGCTTCCCTTCGGTGGCTCTTGGTTCCAACACACACACTTGCTCGATCCTTGTATGAAGAAGATCCAATTCCTCTTGATAGACTTGCTAGAGTCTCCAAGCTCCTGTTCAAGCTAGGTCCTTCACACAATTCCTTCACCAATTCTCCAATTAATCTTGCTTAACCTTTACCATGAGAATCCCATCAATATATAGGAGAGGATGAGATGGTTACTTGGATGAGAATGATCCCACAATATCAGGGAAACCAGTAAAATGATAACCATTCAAATGCCAACCCATTCTCTAGAAGATTCCCTTCTAGAACCATCGAGACTTCATCTTTTTCCAAGCTTGAGAACAAGTTCGCACCCTAGCTATGTAGCATAGTGCAAGAAGTTCGCACCCTAGCTTAAGGAAGCCTGCGAGAATGGGTCATTCTTGCACCCTAGGATATAAGCAACCTGCGAACTCTCTTCAAAAATATGTTTTCTGGGAAGAGATGAATGTCACTTTTCTCATGAGAAAGTTCTTATTAGGAGCCTGAGTAAACCATCATCAATACACCATCAAGATGACCAAAACCATGGGTAATAGAATGCCCCCCAAAGTATGAGGCCGGAATCAATGACAGTCGAAATACTTTGTAAACTGTGTGTGTGTGTCAGAAACCAGGAGTGCACCTAATCGGAAACCTACAAACAACCAAGCATATGTAGAATATTGTACTAATTTTGAGGTAGGCATTCCGATACTTGGATCATAGACAGATGACAATAGAAGCATAGGTCATGGCCACCAATCATACACTGTGGATCCATGCCATCAAAATATAGCATAGCCACCAAGAATACACTGTGGATCTATGAGAGAAAATTCAACTTGAGACGACATAGCCACGAGACATACAAAGTGGATCTATGTGTCACAAATTAGACATATTCCATCACAACCTGCACAAAGAGATGATATCCAGGGTCTTCAATCCCGTTTCCTGAAAGTACGAATCTAACCATGTGATTACATGTGTTGAAGTTGACACTTGATTACCGGTCATTGATGTAACCATTAACAAGTGTGAGGGAAATAACCATTAATGTCAATGACTCCCAAGGTACGCTAGTACAATCCACCGAATGTGAATGAATGAGTTGAGGTCAAACATCCGATGGAATCTTTCAATCAGGGGTCAATGATGTAAACCCACTTTCGAAAGCAAGGAAACCTGCCATTGAGGCATGCAAGTTCCAAGGTACCAAATAATTTCTAAGTCTTGTTTCCAGATAATGAGCTGAAGTCGAAGGAACAAAACTCATCACAGGAGGGCCTTGATGTATCCCCCATCAATGACACGAAATGAGTAACAGATTTTGAAGGTGAAATAGAGTATTATATAAGTTGGACTGGACATAGGGAAGGCCGACACGGAGAGAATGGACAACTGCAAATGGCTGACTCAATAGAGGTTTCAGATGAACTTCTCTTGAACATATGAATGACACGACCAATGATTTGGCAGCATTGACTCAGAGACGACGCAAGGTATGACCTTGTAGCAAATCGAATGAGAGAAAAATGGATTTCCCAAACCGGCTTCAAATAATGAATAGGGGGGTGTCATGTTCAAGAGTGACACTTACTGCCAATTAATATGGATATGAGAACACATCCCTTTCCCAAATTTTCCCCCACCATTTCTAGCGAGTACCTCTTTATTTTTACGCAAGCTTGAGGAGGATAACATATGCTTGTTGATATAAGATCATCCTTCGGATAAGTCCTTCAGAGCATGTTTAACGAACCCTAGGAAGGAGTGGTTCGGTCCCATTATGGGTCTGTCGATGTTTGTTTAACGAGTCCAAAGATAGAAAAATCGAAGGTTTTTCATGATTATAGAGTCTGGAAAAACACTTAAAAGTGAACTCTCTCAGTTCCTTTTTCATAAAATAGTCCGATGAGACTGAAAAAGAGATAAATTATCGCCCAACAGATGCTTTCTTCAAATACTTTAACGGGCATGAAAATAGCAAGGTCGCTCAACAATCTTTTCATGTTTAGAGAGTCTGAAAAGAGCTTAAAGAGGACTCCAAGGGGGTTCATTTTTCGTATAACCTTGTTGAGCCTGAAAAAGTGTTAAGAGTGTGCTCGATCGCGTTCTCATGTATTTTTGAGCATGAGAACGGACAAAGACCAAGCTCGAGGTTTTGTACAAAAACCATAAAAAACAAACAAAACATGCAATGAAGAAGAAAAAATATCCGCATCCCTGTGCATGAACATCGAAGTCGTTACGCCTGCAAAAGTCGTACTCAAAAGGGTATTAGGCATTAGGTTTTAATAAATAAACAATTATAAAATCCAATAACAAATGGTAAAAGTAAATATAAAGGGGTAAAAGTTCTTTTTACCATAATTATTTTAACTTTACCAATATTTGAGCCCAAAACCCCTCTTTTGCCCTTGAATTTCGGTGCTCGATTGCAGGAGTTACGAGCATCCATTCGACGAACCGTCTCTGGCAGTGAGGTAAGCTCCTTGTCCTCTACCTTTTCATGGTTTGATTTTTCATTTTCATTGGCAAAAAACATAGTTTTGAGTTTGTTTTGGGGGTTAAAGTTGCGCTCAGCCATTCTCGCAGGCCAGCCACACGGGACCTGCGAGAATGCCTCATTCTCGCAGGTGACCCCAAAGGCACCTGTGAGAACCTCGCATTGTGCCTAAAGGGCACCTGCGAGAACTAAAAAGTAGAAAATGTTTTTAAGTTTTGCTCAATGAAAAAGATACCAAGTGTTGAATAGAGTTACTAACTTTCTTCTTATGCTTCTTATGCAGGTATTTGGATATCACCATGGTTCTGGAATGGCGTGAAAGAGAGCACGAAGAAGATGATGTCATTGCCAAAAATAATTTGGCCACCATTGCTGCTTTACGAGACTGTGGTCTCCTGAAATTTTTTCATATCCCGGGCATGAGGGCCCAAGTCAGGTTATTGGAGTACCTTGTGCATATGTGGGATCCCGACCAGCAAGTATTCCATGTAGGGGTCCACACATTGTCCTTGTATATTGAGGACATTTACTCATTGAAAAGACTGTCTCGGTGTGGGTACCACATGAGCCTGACTGCTAGCAGAGGTGGTGGGCTGCCCATGAGTGAGTATTGTCGCTTGCACTGTGTTCCAGAGGCAAAGAGGAGCAAAGGGAAAGTAGCCATTTGGGGAGTGCAGGATTTGACCCTTCGCAATAGTTTTTTCACCATTGCTCGTATGGCTGGGAGAGCTACTCCTCACATGGCTCTCCAGAGCTACTTTCAGTATGCCATAGAGTGTACTGAGCCTCAGGTTTTTAACTAGGCAGACGCAATGCTTCGTAGCATGAAGAGGCAGTTGACCAAATGCAAGAGAGGTGACCTGAAGCAATTCGGGTACGGGTCTTTGTTGGTGTCCTTATTTCTTGAGAGGGTTCCCTTGCTGAGGCTGCAGGTTGAGTGGGATTTACCGGCTCCAACAGATCCAAGAATGTTGAGGTAGTGTCAGCTCATGGCCCAGCATGTAGCTGGACCAATTATCAAATATAATGATGTCTTCTTTGACTGGTTGTGACCACAAATGTTGATGGTCGATGATTATGCCTATGCCGGGTTGGACCTCTGAGGAGATCCAGACTTGGTCCTGCCCAAGGGTTCTCAGTGGGGGGATCTTGGTAAGAAGTACACATTTTTTTCTTTTTAAATGTTTTTGTGAATTTTATCATATGCAAATGTTTTTTAATGTTCATCCAAGGTCTAAATACAAAATTCTTTTTGATGACACAGACGTGGGACCTTACTGACCTCCTGGTAATTCTCCTATTCAACGACAAGGAGAGGTGGATCTAGTGCCATGATGGGATGCCAAAGATTATGAAGCGATGCAACAAAACCTAGAGGGTTTGACAACAGACATTCCAGACATGCCCCTTGGAGAGGTTCCACGATGTTATCAGCGTCTTACAGTAGGAGTGTCAGAGTCCATTGGCCGACTGCTTCGTAGGGTTGCCTGGGCAGTCATGTGTTACCATGAACGTCATCCATGACGTCACTTTGTAGAAGCTATGAGCTTCAGATTTTGAAATTTTGGTCCTCGGACAGAACTTTTTTGTAAAAACTCTTTTGATCATTATATATACATACAACTTCTACTAGTTTATCTTGTGTTGTGTAAAAATTGATATGATTGATTTATAAATGACCCAAATGTCTGTCTAATACATAGTTAGCTAATGCATCAATTAATGTATTTAGACGTATAGGAATATGTTGATATTCAATATAATCAAAATAACGTTCCAAGAGGTGAATTCGCAAATACACCCGTAAAAAAGTAGGACTTCGAATAGTATAGACATTACTTAACTGTAGTACTACGAGCTGTGAATCGAATCGTACAACCAAATGACAGATTTCAAGCAAGATAGAATCAATCAACAATTCGATAACAACGCTATACTCTACAATATTGTTGGTTGCACGGCCGAGACACGCACCTCGTAAGGATACAAGTTCGTTTGTAGGGGCGTAAATTGTCCATGCAGTGGAAGAAAGGTTTTGATTACTACGGCTAGCGCCATCAGCAAAGCCAATGTAGGGTAGCAAAGACTTCGACATCTGGAAATCAAACACAATGTCACATAAGGGTAGAGACTAGATAACGACAAAAGCAAGCTACAGTAACACACAAGAAGTATGATACAATAAAAATACAGGTACTCGTGCACAGGTGATCTTATGCATAGTACTTCTTCAAGTACAACCCATTTCTGGGTTCACTCAAAGGGATACCATCATAATCTACTAACTCATAAGCCCCTTTTTCCAAAACTCATCTAATGATATAAGGACCTTGCCACATGGCTTCGAATTTTCCAGCTCCTAGCATATCTCGATCTTGTTCATAGAGGAGAATGAGATCTCCTTCAGAGAAAACGTGAGGCTTGACATGTTTGTCGTATTGGGCCTTGACACATTTTTTTGAGCTTCTATGTCTAGGGTAGCTTCGCGTCAAGTTTCGTCTAATCGCATAAGATACAATAGACGTTCTTCCTCAGCAGAAGTGTTTGGTAGGAGTTCAACAACTAGTTTTAAAGAGGGTATCTCGCATTCAATCAGGAGAATGGCTTCCAAACCATATACTAACCGGAAAGGTGTAAACCCAGTAGCGAACTTGATGGAAGTTCGGTAATCCCACAATGCCGAAAACAACATTGTGTGCCAACTTGTTTTGTGAATCCCTATCATTCGTCGGAGCATAGTTATGAGAACTTTGTTAATTGCTTCAACTTGGTCATTGGCTTGTGGGTAATACGGCGTTGAGTTTTCATGGTGAAGACCCAACTTTTCAGTGAGTTTGGACATCATGAAGTTTCTAAAGTGGCTATCGTGATCAGTGTCGATAGCCTGAGGAACACCAAAACGAGCTATGATGTGATTAAAAATGAATAATGCTGCGGTCTTTCCAGTGTTGTCAAATGTCGTCATTGCCTCGGCCCATTTTGTAAAGTAATCTACGGCTACAATAATGTATCCATGCCCCTCGGCCGAGTGGGGGTGACATGTCATGAAATCGATGCCCCATCTTGCGAAGGGACCAATGGATACTACAGGGTGAAGAGGAGCAGGATGTGACCGTATCTTATGATTATAGGTCTAGCAAGCATGACATTTTTGGACGGCGATTATGCAGTCCTTAAATAAAGAAGGCCAAAAATACCCTGCTCGTAAGATTTTCTGGGCAGTACCATACCCAGACATATGACCACCATAGGCTCCAGAATGGCATTCATTCAAATCTTTCTCGGCTTCGTCGAACGTTAGGCAGCGTCGAAAAACTGAGTCAATCCCCCGACGATAAAGAGTATCCCCGAGGATAATATATTGACGAGCTTGGTAGCGTATTCGACGTCGGTCAGTACTAGACAAAGTTGGCCAGAAATTCTAGGTTTGGAGATATATGATGATATCACCATACCAAAGATCACCAGAGCTAATGAGGAAAAGGGATTCATTGGGTAATGAATCAACTACTACATTTTCCATTTCAGAATAGGGAAAGTCACATATCAACTCAACAAACACTAAGGACTTCTTGGACTTGGCGTATTTGAATTCCAAGTCAAACTCTTGGAGTATCACGATCCATTTGGAGTATTTTCCCCCTAGCAATTGACGTGTGAGAATGTGTTGCATAGGGTTGCAGTTAGAAATCACTATAGTCTTGCGAGAGAGGATATAGTGCCGGAAGTGTTGGACGGCTTGGATGGCTGCCAAGGCCAATTTTTCGACATGTAAATACTTGGTTTCGGTAGGCGTTAGACTTTGACTCAAGTAATAGATAACATGTTCGTTGTTAGAATCATCCTCTTGGATGAGAACCATACCAATGGTGTAATCCGAGGCTGCAAGGTAGAGTAAATAGTTGCGACTGTAATCGGGGGGAAAGAGAAGCCGAGCATGTGTTAAGGATTATTTCAAAGCTTTGAAAGCTTTGTTTGCGATGGTATCCCATACGAACTCAGACCCATTTTTTAGGAGCCACGTAAATCCACGAGTTATCTCGACGTAATTTGGGATGAAACGACGAAGAAAGTTTGCTTTCCCCTGCAAACTTTGTAACTGGCGAATGTAGAAGGAGGAGGGAGATTAAGGATCACCTCGAACTTTAAAGGATCTACCCTGATCCCTTGACACGAAACAATAAAGCCTAGAAGTCGACCGGATTCCATGCAGAAAACACACTTGTGAGGATTCGAGCGTATACGGTAAAACCGACAGTAGACAAAAATGGCTCGGAGATGGATTGGATGATCGACTCGACGCATAGAGTGAGCGGGTAAATCGTCCAGATATGGTTGCACGATGTGATTTATATCATGGAAGGAATAATACATAGTGCGTTGAAAAGTTGCACCAGCGTTCTTGAGAACGAAGGGAAGTTTTCGATAGGAAAAAGTGCCCCAAGGAAAAATAAAAGAAGTCTTATGTTGATCCTTGAGAACAATGTTGATTTGATTATACCCGGAGAAACCATCCATTAGAGAGAATATTTCACTTCTGGCGCAATTGTCGACAATCTGATCGATGAAGGGGGTAGGAAAGTTGTCTTTGGGACAATCTTTGTTGATATTCCTATAATCAACGGATACACGGATTGTGCCTTGTTTCTTGTCGGTCGGGACAAGATTGGAAACCCAGTCAGTGAGGGCTATCGGGTAAATAAAGCCAGCTTTGAGAATTTTCTCAACTTCGAGCTTGATAGCAACCACTTTACATGGGTGAACTGGATGAAGGCATTGCCGGACGGGTTTAGCGTTGGGGTATGTCTTGATCTCATGTATCACAATGTCGGGGTCGATACCCGACATTTCTTCATAGCTCTAGGTGAAGACGTCACGAAACTCTTTGAAAAGGGATGTGTAGGTGATGATTTCATTAGGGGAACATGAAGCTTTGATATGCACATTTTCGACAATTCTAGGTTTGATGGATATGTCGAGGGGAATAGTGGGTGAGATATTGCTTAAATTCCCTTCGGAAAACACATCGTGTATGGACTCGGGAACGATTGAGATGATGACAATGGTCGACAGGGTCGAGATCCATTGGTAATTCTCGATGGTATGTTGCTCCAGGAAGAGGATTGAATGATGATGTCCATCATCCCAAGGGGTGTCCTCCATAACTGACATGATCATCTCGTCTGTGGGAAAAATGACACAGAAAGGATCTAGAGATAACTCACCAAGAGAGGGGGTAGAAGGGGTTGTTGATTGAATGGCCTGATAGGTGGATTTGACCAGACTTAACGACATTTCGTTGCCATAACGAAGATGATCTCCAGGGTGAGGTAACATCCATGGGTCGTGAGACGTAGGAGTTTCATGAATCAAGGTGGAGATCATGTTTATTGAAGCAACGAATGAGCATGGAACATCGGGTGGTGGAATGGGGAAAGTACTCATTAACGAAGAGTCTTTGAGAAGGTCGACGCTGACATTCTCGTAACCCAGTGGGGTTTTAGCGATGAATGGTACGTTTCCAGTATGGGTATCCGAGTTAAAGAAGGCTAATTGGTCGACGGTGACTACCTTCCCTTGATGTGGGAAACGTACCACATGAAAAAGGGTTGAGACAACTGCGCACATGGAATCGATCCAGCTGTGGCCAAGCAGAAGATTGTAATCAAGAGGAGCGTCAAAGACTTCCACTTCGACTTGGACTGTTTTTCCTTCTAACGTGATGGGTAACGAAGGAAGGACACCGTAGGGCTTAAAACTAGAGCCATTGAAGGCTTTGAGAGTGTTCTGGGATTCATTCAAAGAGGGAGAGCCAATGGCTTTCCAGCAAGTAAGAGACATGACACACGTTGAGGCACCCTCGTCGATAATGGTTCGAGAAATGTTATTGTCAGAGACAATCACTTGGATTTGGAACGCAAGTTGAGGGGGTAACCTTGGAATGTGATCTTCCAAGTCAAAAATTATTAAATTTGTATTCGTCGGGTCAATTCCACCGATAGCTTTCAATAGTGCCTTCCGTTGTGTGGGAAAACTTTAAAGGACTTCGAGGGCTGACATCGCAGAAGGTTCTTGGGCCAGATCTTCAACAATGTTGTAGTTCTAGGTAGCACGAGCATGAGGATTGAAAGTCAATTTCTGAATGACGCCCTTCAGGGGGGGTCGAAGAACTGTGTCAAGGCTCAGCCGTTCAAGATGAAGAGGACCGTTGGCAGGTGGAGTCGCTGGAGAGGGTTGTACCAATGAAGGGGGTGGGTCATCAACCTTCTCTTTAGAGGGAGAATAATATTTGGCTCGAGTGGTGAGTGCAATTTCCTACTGCTTTGAATCGCTAGTACACATCAATACATAGGATGTAGTAGAAGGTGAGGGTTGGTCATGAATGACCAATTGGGCCTATTGTTGAGATGGGAAGGGTTGGGACAAAACGACCGAAGTAGGTGGTTTTGGGGCTCCTTGAAGAAACTTAGTGACCTCGGTGTGTCGTGGACAATCCTTTGTGTAGTGATCATCACCACAAATAAGACAAGGGTATCGAGGTCTGCGCTTATCCCTATCGTCAACAGTTGGAGTTTTGGTTCGCTCTGCTTGAGAAGTATTTTTGTCCTCCTTATTCTTACCCCTTCCCTTTTTGGATTTGTTTTTACCGACTGGGGTAGATTGAACCACATTTACCTTAGAAGTATTGTCGGTGGGAGGGGCAGGAGATGGAGCATTTTGAACATTAGAAGAAGTAGGTTTGGGGTTGGTGTTTGAGGAGGAATGTGGTTGCGCATGGAAAGTGCCAATCACACTGTCGATTTCATAAGAAGCAGCTGGAGTAGTTGAAGTGGCGGAAGTGGAAGGACAAGGTGCGTCAGGTAGTAAGTCGTAAAGGGTACCCGTTTATGAGTAAACAAGGTCAAAGTATTGAGCACGACTTATGGCCTGCTCCTCCGTGACCACTCCACCCATGGAGATGTCATGACCGATGTCATTCACAAATGATTTTGTGAACCACTCTTCCAACAACTGATCGAGGAGTTCGATTTTGATGAGACGTCGTCTCCATCGCTACTCATGAATGTGATCGGATATATGAGTGGCTTTATTTTGTTTGAAAGAACTCAAAATCTTGGTCCCCGTTTCATAACGGATCAGTAACTGGTAGTGGGTGAGGAAGGCCATAGCTAGGGTGTTGAATTCAGCGAAGAAACCTTGTGGTAATTCTATATACCACTTCACAACAGAACCCATGAGGGTCTATTGAAAAAGACGTAAACGAATAGAGTCATCCATCAATGAGTTGGATGAGCACCAGAGGTGAAAATTCATGACGTGATTGTTCGGGTCCTCTCCTGCTTTGCCGTCGAATTTAGGGATGTCCAATGGTAGCTTGGCTCGTATAGTGTGCCATTGGGGAGAGTGATGAATTGGATCATTTAAAATCCTAGACAAGTCCGGGAGATCTAAAGTGGCCAAGAAGGGTAACTGTCGATTCACATGCGGGTATTGGTGGCTTTAGGGAGGAAGCCTCGTCGACAAACCAGTAGGACCATAAGCAGTCTGCATATAATGTGAAGACCCAGGCAGATTCAGTGGTGGTTGTAGAGGAAAGTAGCTCATGGGATTGTATCCTGGAACAGGGACGTGAATTTGAGCATTCGAGCCCCAAATAGGATTGGACGTACCTGGATATGGGTGGCCTATACTAGGGGGTATAACAGATGCAGCTGGAAGTTGTTTCCCCCCAGTCAATTGAGGAGTATGTTGTATCAGATGATTCCAATACTGGGCCAAGGATGGAGGTATGTTTTGTTCGTAAGGTGGGGTCGGTGGGGTTTGTCCTCCAATCGGGGGTTGTGTTCTAATTGGGGGTAGTGTTCCAATTGGGGGTTGTGTTCCAATTGGGATTTGCGTTCCAATAGGAATTTTCCCGCCAAGGGGGGGTTGAGTCAAACCTCCTTGGTGAAATTGTCCACCAACAGGAATCTGGTAATTTGGTGTAAATGATGGAATAGTGCCACTAGGATTAATACTGCCAGTGGAGGATGAGAAAGGCCCTCCAAAAGGGGGTTGAGGAAGTGTTGGAATGAAACCGAGAAGGGAGTGCCCAGAAGAAGAGGGACCACCAGGAGTACCAGATGGGGTTTGCGTAGGAGTGGGAATGGAAGCATTCAATGCACGGTATCCAGGTGGTAGTGTCGGGGTGACACTGGGAGTGAGCAGTGTGTCGATGGGAGCTTGACTAACTGCAGTAATCCCAGTGTGAATACTCATAGTATCTGTGTAATGGACCATTTCTATAGGGATGGTCAAGATGTGGTCAGATCACGGTGCGTCTGTACCAGGAAAATAATAGGCAGTAGTAAATGGTATTGTGTCTGGGTTAGAGGTTTCAGAGAGCATAGGTGAGATGGTGATTTCAACGCCTGATCCTGCACCAAAAAGGTCCCGTCTAAAAACACCCGTAGACCAAAAAGGATCTTGGCCCTCTATTCCCGGAAAGGGTCGAATCGGTGATCCAGAAGACACAAAAACTAAGTCTCCGGAAGAATTCACTCGCATAATCTATCTCTCAGAATCAGGGTGAAGTCAAAAGTCCTCTCAAGTATTGGTAATTCAGAAATGTTCTAGAGAGTCGGTTCGTTCCACTTGTGGCGTGGTAACGTCTTGGACTTCACTCTGTTGAGGAGAGCCCTTAGGTGAGCTTGTAGGCAGGGGTTGAGAACCTTCTAGATGCTCTAGAGATAAACCATGCATTCTATGTGAACGTGGAGGATCTATTGTGAATGAGTTACAAACTTACGAATAAAATCTTATGGTCAACTTGGGTAGACAAACAACATGCGCTAGTAAACAAAATCTAGGAAATAATACCAAGCAAACAATACCTTCTAATTCCGAAGTCACTAGTTGGTGATGAAATCCAACGTCGCAACAAGAAGATGATAAGGGGCTGGGCTAGGGTGGAAAAGTTACGCAGACGACCTGCTTAACGGACTTACACCCTGGTGCAAGCTCCCACACATAATCGTCGGTATACCCTCCAAGGAGCTCGAGTGAGTTTGGCCAACGTCAATTCCAGGTACCGTGAAGACTTGCCCCTTCACAGTCACCTTGTGTAAGAACCTAGAAATATAGGCTGCTAAGGTTACCACCGACAACAGTAAAGCCTGGGGGGACAGTCGACAGTCTGATCCACACGCAAGGGCAGGGTATCTAGCCCAAATTCAACTCAAGAGGCGTCCACTCATCATTGTGGGTATACCTCCAAGTGACCCCCGTAATACATGCAATCTCTACACTAATATCAGCAAAGCAGGGTGATTAACTCTTTCAATATCAATGCAACCTCAGGTTTGACCCTTGTGTGAGAAGGGCTTCCCAGGACAAAATGTTGTAAATGGAATTTGACACTCCTTAACACAAGATGTTATTGTGTGTTTTGTGATTTGGAGAGTGTATCTCTCTACCTATTCCAAAGCGCTAGCCTAGCTAAATGTTGGTGTAATAGAGCCCTAGAAAAGAGTTACTAGTTAAATTTTACAATTGCACAATGTTATTAAGGGTTGTTGTTACTCAAAGGAAGCGGAGATGAAACCGATGTAGTATGAGACTCTAACCCAACGATGCATAGATAGGAATGAAATATATCAATTTTTGTTCAATGAATCCTATGTATGAGAGGGAAAGAGAATTTTTCCAGACCAATCTTGAACTACGATACAAAATGCAATTTCAACGAATCACACAATAATAACAATTCTCTATTGTTTCTTTTTCAATAATTTCAACAATTGATTTTCAACATTTTCGAAGACGAAAATGCTTTTGAAAGAAAAACGTTTTTCACTTTTCAAAAAGGACCTACACCATGATGGTGAAAGTGAGAAAAACCAAAAACTAATGAACAAGTAATAAACAAAAACCCAAACCAATCTTTCAATGGAAACAAAAATGACAAGTAGACAAAGCTAGTCTTTTCAATTGCATGAGAAAAGTAATCTTCCAAATAATGAGCAAATGAGAAAGACAAAGAATCCCAACTTTCAACTGATCGTCGGTTCTTAACCAAACAAACACTCAGATTCCAAAATCAGAGAGTATATCTTTGCCAAGAAAATTCAAGAGATGAAAGTCGAGAAAAAGATGGACAGGAAGAGCCTTTGATTTCCTAAGACTGATCGTACACAAAATACGAAGACAAGAAAACATCAACCAATGGTCCAAGAATTTATTTTCAGACACCTATACTGATCTAGGCAGCTGAACATGCAAAAATCTTAAATCCAAAATTTTGAAAAGAGGGTTTGCAGGCTATCAGTATTACACAGTGCTAGAATGGGTCATTCTCGTAGGATAGCTTTGAGCAGAGTGAGAGAACCTCGCACTGGTCCTAAAATAAAAGTGCGAACTCAAAGTATTCTCGCATGCCACTATGTGGTTCAATGCGAGAATGTATGAAACTAATCAAATTTTTGGAAAAAGACAAAAAAATTGAAGGGACTTATGGACCCAGAGGGTCTATCAGGGTGTCCTGAAGACTCATAGATTGATAGAAATGGATAAAGGTAAGGCAAGAGAAAATGGCCAAGGAAAAACACCAAAAACCACAAAGAAAACGGGTTGCATCCCCAGCGGAGTCGCCAATTTTGTTATCAGACTAATCGGTAGGTGTGGACACTAACAGATCTCCCTAGATCCACCTGGATCTAGAACAAAACAGGACAGGACATGACCCTTTCCCTAAGTTATGACCATTGAATTAGCTAGTAAGGAGGAACAAGTGACATACCTTTGTATCGCTTCCTAGGGTCTCTGTTGCTCCCGCTTCACTCCAACGCTCTCATGAGGTCAAGACCAACACAACAAAAACCAACCAAAGTGAAGATAGAAAAATATATTCAATCGTCAACTTATGTGTATGATCAAGGAATTACACAATAAAGTAAGAATGACTTTATGGGAAAAGGACATGCCGCTGTATCATATTAATCGAAAGTAGAAGATACAACTTGATCGCCTTGATGTCATAAGCTTCCCTTCGGTGGCTCTTGGTTCCAACACACACACTTGATCGATCCTTCTATGAAGAAGATCCAATTCCTCTTGATAGACTTGCTAGAGTCTCCAAGTTCCTGTTCAAGCTAGGTCCTTCACACAATTCCTTCACCAATTCTCCAATGAATCTTGCTTAACTTTTTCCATGAGAATCCCATCAATATATAGGAGAGGATGAGATGGTTACTTGGATGAGAATGATCCCACAATATCATGGAAACCAGTAAAATGATAACCATTCAAATGCCAACCCATTCTCTAGAAGATTCCCTTCTAGAACCATCAAGACTTCATCTTTTTCCAAGCTTGAGATCAAGTTCGCACCCTAGCTATGTAGCACAGTGCGAGAAGTTCGCACCCTAGCTGAAGGCAGCCTGTGAGAATGGGTCATTCTCTCACCCTAGGATATAAGAAAACTGTGAACTCTCTTCAAAAATATGTTTTTTGGGAAGAGATGAATGTCACTTTTCTCAGGATAAAGTTCTTATTAGGAGCCTGAGTACACCATCATCAATACACCATCAAGATGACCAAAACCATGGGTAACACAACCTAATATTGAACCCGGTTTATCGGATCAAACCCGTATTGCTTTAAATCTTTTTGATACTATACTTTAAACAATCACCACTCGGGTAGAACTTGAACATTCATGGGTTGCAATCGAATGGGATATAAACATCCAGGAACAGTTGGAAGTTAGACAACGATAACCTAGAAATTAACCCTAGCTTCCTTTCCTGAAGTTATACTATCCTCCATTTTTTCACCTTACTAACTTTTGGATGCCTAGACACTGTACTTATTAAATCCTTAAGTACATACTCTAGAACAACATCTTTTTGGCGCCGTTGCCGGGGACTGATCAGGGGATCAAATTTTGCTCAATTTTCAAAGTGCTCGGAATGTGACGAAAACAGTTCCATTGCGTCCGTCTCGTCTTCCTGATTCCAGCGGTATATTTACTTTGTCAAACAGAGTCCTTATGGAGAATATATCATGATATGTTCGCCAAGCCAAACAGGCAAAAATTTGATGCTGACTGTACCTGTCCGTACAGTCTGTACAGTGACGTGGCAGGGCCGTACCGTCCGTACGATGACATGTTAGGCGGATGTTGTGGCAAGCATTCATTGGTTGATAAATGGTGAATCGGGAATTGACACGTGTTCAGTTGGTGGCAAATGATATGAGGACACGTGGCCCAATCCATGGGCACCACGTGTCACTCATTATTTGGTTGTTTGGTTATGTAAAACTTGTGGTGGAGTCCGCGGGGTTCGACCCCCAGACCTCCCCAACACACAAAGACTTCGCATGACCCTTCTACCAACGAGCCATTAGATGGTTCTTATTTGATATGCAGTTTCAATATATTTTAAACTTGTTTAAAGTTTCAAACAGAGGGGGGTCGGGCCGGGGCCTAGCCTCGACCCGTGTATTATCATATATAACCAATGTAATAATCGCGCGCATATTGTATTAAGTCCATATATATATATATCATATATACCATTGTGTATAAGCATGGGGTTGAAACATATAACCCATGGGTTTTTGTTATATGACCAATGGTATAACGTTCGCGGGAGTTCCAACGGTTATGGCGGTTTAACCATTTTTATCAACGCATGAGGTCACATGGCCATACGCCCAGGTGCCGAGGCGGTTAGGGGTTGGCGCACCCTTAACTATCCTACGGTTTGCACTGTTGGCGCGATTGCGCCCGGTGTCGGTTTTATACGCTTTAAAATGTGTGTGAGCCAGATTCATTCAAGGAGGGTGCGAATTGTAGAACCAGAGACAACAAGCTTGAAGAAGGAGACTTCCAGGAGGCCTATCTTTCCCATTTTTCGACCGATTGAGGTGCCAAAAGAGCCCAGACAGGGGTTTTGGGACGCTGGGAAGCCATTGGAGCAGTTGGTTTGTTAGTTTGAGCATTGTAAGACATGTTTTTGAGCACTTTTGAGCAATTAATAATAATAAACCATTGGAAGCTGGACCAGGAGATGTAGCCCATAAGAGGGGTGAACTCCTTTATCAAATTGTTGTGTTTATGTGCTTATGTTCAATCATTATGCTATTGTCTATGTGTAATTTGCATAAGTAATCCTTTAATTTATGTGTTGCAAACTGATCCATTTGCTTTAAACACATAACATTTCACTTGCAATAAATTTTCAAGTTTTTCAAGTCTTCTTCAATTTTTAGATCAAGTTGGTATTAGAGCACTGGTTTTGAAGACTTGATTGTTTGCTAGTTTTGTTTCTAATGCTCACAAGGTTGAAACTCACAAGAGGAGAAGGTCAACCTGTGGAGCCAAGTTCTTATCCGACAAGGAGGAAGCAGATTCATTCACCGCAAGTTTCAGAGAGACATTCACCAAGCATGGCTCGTGCAGAAAGTCATGAACGTGTTCCGGCTGAAGAAGAAGATCTCAAACAGGCTGTCATGGAGTTGAGAGATATGATGAAGATCTTGATGGAACAGAACATAATGTCACAGGGTGAAGGCTCCAACCCTTCAATGCATAAGGGAGGCAGTGGTAACAAAACTCCAGGCGGAAATGGAGGGAATGGTGCTTCTCCACCACCCTCTCCTCCTCCATCATCATCTTCTTCTTCTTCTTCTACCAGTTCGAAACATCTTCCGAATGGGCATGGTAAAACTCCTTCACAAATTCCTTCATTAAAG
>ML780129.1:480288-494413 GCA_009831015.1 Picea engelmannii | reverse complement strand
ATTGAGGTTGGAAGGGTGAGGGAACTATACCCTCATCTTCACATAGACTGAGATAGTCTTTTGGAGGTCCAAAAGCTTCCCAATGGGGAGGTGTGATCAGGGGATCAAATTTTGCTCAATTTTCAAAGTGCTCAAAATGCAACAAAAACAGTTCTATTGTGTCCGTCTCGTCTTCCGGATTCTGGTGGTATATTTACTTTGTCAAACGGAGTCTGTATGGAGAAGATATCACGATCTGTTCGCCAAGCCAAACAGGCAAAAATTTGATGCTGACTGTACCTGTCCGTACAGTCCGTACAGTGACATGGCAGGGCCGTACCGTCTGTACGATGACATGTTAGGTGGATGATGTGGCAAGCACTCATTGGTTGATAGATGGCGAATCAAGAATTGAAATGTGTCCGGTTGGTGGAAAATGATATGAGGACACGTGGCCCAATCCATGGGCGCCACGTGTCACTCATTATTTGGTTGTTTGGTTATGTAAAAATTGTGGTGGAGTCTGCGGGGTTTGACCCCCGGACCTCCCCAACACACAAAGACTTCGCACGACCCTTCTACCAACGAGCCATCGGATGGTTCTTATTTGATATGTGGTTTCAATATATTTTAAACTTGTTTAAAGTTTCAAACGGAGGGGGGTCGGGCCGGGGCCTAGCCCCGACCTGTGTATTATCATATATAACCAATGTAATAACCGCACGCATATTGTATTAAGTAAATATATATATATATATATATCATATATACCGTTGTGTATAAGCATGGGGTTGAAACATATAACCCGTGGGTTTTTTTTATATGACCAATGGTATAACATGCGCGGGAGTTCCAACGGTTATGGAAGTTTAACCACTTTTATCAATGCGTGAGGTCACATGGCCATACGCCCAGGTGCCGAGGCAGTTAGGGGCTGGCGCACCCTTAACCGTCCTACGGTTTGAACCGTTGGAGCAGTTGCGCCCGGTGCCGGGTTTATACGCTTTAAAATGCGTGTGAGCCAGGTTCATTCAAGGAGGGTGCGAATTGTAGAACCAGAGACAACAAGCTTGAAGAAGGAGACTTCCATGAGGCCTATCTTTCTCATGTTTCGACCGATTGAGGTGCCGAAAGAGCCCAGACAGGGGTTTTGGGATGCTGGGAAGCCATTGGAGCAGTCGATTTGTCAGTTTGAGCATTGTAAGACATGTTTTTTAGCACTTTTGAGCAATTAATAATAATAAACCATTGGAAGCTGGACCAAGAGATGTAGCCCATAAGAGGGGTGAACTCCTTTATCAAATTGCTATGTTTATGTGCTTATGTTCAATCATTATGCCGCTATCTATGTGTAATTTGCATAAGTAATCCTTTAATTTATGTGTTGCAAACTGATCCATTTGCTTTAAACACATAACATTTCACTTGCAATAAATTTTCAAGTTTTTCAAGTCTTCTTCAATTTTTAGATCAGGGACGAAGTTACGAAACATTTTCCCTAGGAATAATGACATTCTCGCAAGTTTCACCCTTTAATAGTGAACAAAGAGTGAACATCCTTTTAAGTCTTTTCTTATCTTTCACTTGGCGACTCCACATTTAAATAAGCTGGAATCCAGTCGAAGGAATACCAGACTAAACCTAGAAGGCAAATAGACCACCCATGTTTCTGATCCCAAAAAAATACTGAAAACTAGAGGTTCCCTTAAGCCAACTACTACAGTCTACCAGCTTAAGTACCCACAAACCAAGATTAAGAATTCATTTGAACCTTCAACTTCGTACAGTTCCCCTCACAAAACCATCAATCCGATTTTAGCTCTCTCTAAGACTAAGAGCGAAACTCATTCGATAACCTCTGATATATATAGAGATAAAAGCCCTGCAGTGGGTTTATCAAAGATCGATATCCCACCAACTTTTCAATTAGATCTCTCAACCTCACCAAATCTCGGAGGGTATACCTTACACTTAGATTACATGCCCGTGGGTTCCCCTGATTACATTTCTTGCAAATCCGAAGAGAAAAGTCCTTGCACCACTTATCACCCGTCTTTGGCCTTCCCGTCTCACGGAGAAGCTAAAGATTCACTTTTAGTGTTCCAGAACCCTCTGTACAATACATCGTTTCCTTATCCAGTAGTACCAATGGCAACTACCGGAGGAGGAGGTGGAGGGGTTTTCAGAGGTGGAGGAGTTTTAGGAGGTGGTGGGGCTCCAGGAGGAGGAGCAAGAGGCCAAGGGCCTCTCCCTCCTCCCAGAGTTTTTGCTAAAGTGGCTACAAGATATGTGCCTTTGGTTCTACCTGTCCCTCTTCATGACCTTCCCAAAAATTATATAAAAAAATTACCTAAGTTTACAGGAGAAGGAGACTTGACCGCAGTCGAACATATAAACTTCTTCGATCAGTTTGCGGATATCCTATGTCTCGAACACGAAGATGTGTATTCGAGGCTTTTTGTCCAAAATTTCGAAGGACAAGTACGAACCTGGTTTCGAAGCCTACCCGCAGGGTCAATATTATCTTACGATTCTCTAGAAGACACTTTCCTTAGGCAATGGGGTGAAAGGAAAGATCACTTGTATTATTTGACCGAGTTTGGATCTTTAAAGAAAAAGATTTCGAAAACAGTTATGGAATTTATACAAAGATTTAATAAGCTGTATAATAAAATCCCAGCCGAAGTTAAACCATCCCAACCTACAGCCAAAGTAACCTTCGCGGGAGCTTTCAAACCCGATTTCGCCCTCCTCTTAAGAGAAAGAAGAGGGGCTACCCTAACCTAAATGCAGGATGATGCTGTAGAAATCGAATCTAACATGATGGATTCTGGCAAGTTGAAGGCTAAGGTAGAAACGGGAAATTGAGAAGCCATATGTTTCAAGGAACAAGTCGGAACCTCAGGGTCTAATAAAGCCACAGACAATAAAATGGACGATATGGCTAGGATAATCAAGGAATTGTCTAATAAAATTTCTAGGATGGAATTGGATCAATTGAAGGCCGATCCTTTCATTAAAAGAGAATTCAGGAGAAACCCAAACCTTCAAAATCAACAAAGACAGACTAAAAATGAAGATCTGAAAATTCAAACCCCTTTAAAAAATGAAAATTTTATAGGAGGAAATGATCTGGAAGACTTCGAAGGCCTGGAAGAAGATGTGACAAATTTGGATGATGACTGCACTCAAGCTTATATAACTAAAGAATATTATGAGAAGTCTTTAAGCACACATCAACCCTCAGATGCAGATAATGACATAAACAACACAGATGTCCCAGACCATCAAGAAGTAACTGATTCAATAATGGCTGAAGTCCAACCTAGGTATAACCTGAGGTCTAAAAACAAGTCTGCATTGATTTCTCAACCTAGGAAAATTCTCCCTAGAGGTGAAGTATATGTGCCCACCCCAAAGGAGACTGAAACATCTAAAGGGACTGACTTATTGGACCCAAAGATGAAGGAGGTTGAGACCCAAACAAAGGAGATCAAGATGGTCGATACACAAACACCGGTAATTAAGATCACGAGTAATAAATCAGCTTAGAAAAATAAGTTGGAGAAGAGAGAGTCTGAGATTTCAACCAGAGAAATGGACAAAGGTGGTGGCGGTTTTAGTTTTGAAATGAGATAAATAGAATCAAAATACCTATCCCTTTGGTTGAATTAGCAAAGAATCCTGCATATCGTAAACAGATAACCAAAGTGTTAGGTTTTTCAAACCAAGAAAGCCAATCCAACATGATAAACTTGGAAGACGATAAGCCCAATATCAGTTTTGGTCCACATTTTGAGGGTGCCAAAGAAACTGTCGCTCCTTTCTGTATCACCCTAAATGTGCATGATCGACTGTTGCATAACTGTATGCTAGACTCTGGAGCTTCACATAACGTGATGCCCAAAACTATTATGGATATACTATGCCTCGAGATCACCATACCTTACGAAGATATCTACTCTTTTGATTCAAGAAGAGTTAAGTGTATGGGTATGATAAAAGATTTAGTAGTCACCCTTGCACATGTCCCAGTCAAAAGCGTCCTAATGGATGTAGTTATTGCTGATATCCCCCCAAAGTATGGCTTACTACTATCAAGGTCATGGGGGGCCAAACTTGGGGGGTCTCTCCAACTCAACATGAATTATACCACAATTCCTGTGTTTGGTGGACAAATTACTCGGTTATACAGGGAAATGAGGCTAGCCTATACAGTGAATGATCCTCAAAATCCTAACAATTTTCCTATTTACATTGTGGATCAAGATCTAGGAAATTGTATTTTGTCTTTTGATGATGGTCTAGATAGCTGCACAGAGGAAAATTACATAGACAAGAAAAAATCCGAAAATATGCATAGCACAGGGATCTAGAAAATGTTTTTCGACGGTGCTCTGTCATGTGAAGGAGCAGGTGCAGGAGTACTTTTTGTGGCACCTAAAAATAAATTTGTTGTCCCTTTTTCTTACAGGCTTCAATGGGATATAGTTTACACTAACAATGTATGTGAATATGAGGCCTTAGTATTAGGATTGGAAGCTTCCAAGAAGCTGAACATAAAGAATCTAGAAGTATATGGAGACACTGAGTTGATAATCAAACAGATGAATCGACAATACTAGGACAAACACCCTAGATTGAGAGCGTATAGAAATTGTGCCTGGGATCTAATGGAGAATTTCTTCTCATCTATAAATATTCACTTCATCCCACGCACCAAAAATTTGCAGGTCGATTCGTTAGCCAAGGTAGCCTCGACGTTCGCTCCCCCAACATATTTTAAATTAAAATACCATATAGAGGTAAGGCACAAACCATCCATCCAAAACAACATACAATATTGACAAGTTTTCGAGGATGAAAAATAGATCAGGAAGCCTAGAAGTAGTGGGTGACTTTTCTGAAACTCACATCGATCAAGAGAATCAAAATGATCACACATGGATCATGCAAGAAGGAGAAGACCCTCAAGAGTTCCGAGAAAAAAATTCCAACCATCGAATGTTAGTTTTAAAAAGTAATCAGATTCCAAAGGGATTAATCCCCCTGGAAATAATTTTCGATCAAAATGACATGCCTTTAAAATCCACTCTCCAACCCCAGCCAGAAGAGGTCGAAGATTGTGACGTAGGGACAAAAGAGGAACCTAGGATGGTGAAAATATCAAATTACCTTCCTATTGAGGTGAAAAATAAGTATAAAGATTTGCTTGCACGATATAAAGATGTTTTCGCTTGGTCTTACGAAGAGCTTAGGACCTATGACACTATTGTGATCGAACATAAGATACCTCTGAAGCCTGGTGTCAAACCCTTTAGGCAAAAGCTTAGACAAATCAACCCTATCTTATTACCCATAGTTGAAAGAGAAGTTAAGAAGATTTTAGACGTGAAAATAATAGTACCACTGAGATACTCTGATTGGGTGGCAAACCTGGTCCCGGTTAGAAAAAAGAGTGGGGAGATTAGATTGTGTGTTGATTTTAGAAATTTAAATAAATCTTTCCTCAAAGACAACTATCCTTTACCTAAAATGGATCACGTTTTAGAAAAGGTAGTAAGAGAAAATAGGATGTCTATGATCGACGGTTTCTCTGGGTACAATCAAATTGTTGTAAATGAACAAGATAAAGAAAAAACAGCCTTCACTACACCCTGGGGTACATTCATGTATGATAAAATGCCTTTCGGTCTAATGAATGCAGGTGCCACCTTCCAGCGTGATATGGATATCGCTTTCGTCAACGAAAGAGACAAGTTTGTAGTTATCTATCTCGATGATCTAACCATTTTTTCCAAGTCTGAAGAACATCATTTAATACATCTCAAACAAACTTTCAAAAAATGTCGTAGGTTCGGTCTGTCTTTAAACCCCAAAAAGTCTCACTTCGCCATGCGAGAAGGTAAACTCCTGGGCCATATTGTGTCCCGAGATGGAATTAAAATTGATCCCAGCAGGGTTCAAGCTATAGACACAATAAATATTCCTAGAAATGTAAAGGAAATTCAGTCATTCTTAGGAAAGATAAACTTTTTGAGAAGGTTTATCCCAAACTTTGCTGAAATTGTGAAATTAATTACAGGTATGTTAAAGAAAAACTGCGAGGTAAAATGGATAACATAGGCCAAATAATCATTTGGACATATCAAGAGGGTTATAAGCGAGGCACCTGTACTGGCAAGCTCCGACTATCTAAAGGATTTTATTATTTTCTTGTTCGCCTCCAAGCATACCATTGCTGCGGTGCTCCTCCAGAAAAATGAGGAAGGCTTCAAACAACCGATAGCTTTTTTCAATAAAAATCTCAGAGACGCGGAACTAAAATATGATATAATGGAAAAACAGGCATATGCTATGGTAAAGGCATTAAAGGCTTTTGGAACTTATATATTGCATTCCAAGATAATTGTGTATGTACCTACTAGCTCTGTAAAAGACATTTTAGTGCAGCCTGACAGTGATGGCAAAAGGGGACGGTGGCTTGCAAAAATTCAGGAATTTGATCTAGAAATAAAGCCGACGAAACTAGTAAAAGGTCAAGGTTTGGCTAAACTCTTAGTTGAATCTAATTTCAGAGCCCTTGGCATAAAAAACATACAGGGATGTGGAGAAGATGAATATATGAGCGAGCTCTACGAGCAAACAAGTGAAATCAGAATTGAAGAGAAGTTTACCTCCTCTAACTGGTACAAAAACATAGTATCCTACCTACTGAATTTGAAGTGCCCGAGTGGTTTATCTCCATCCAAAGCCAGAATGCTAAAATTACATGTGGTCAAATACTGTATATCTGAGGGTAAATTATTTTGGAAGGACCCACTTGGCTTCCTATTGGTTTGTTTGGTTGAATCTGAAACAAAGGAGGTCATAAGCGAATTCCATGAAGGAGTGTGTGGGGGACATCACGCTTGGAGAGTGACAACTTATAAAATCCTGAGAGCAGGGTATTATTGGCCTAAACTTTTCTCTGATGTAAATGCCAAAGTCAGGGCTTGCAACCCTTGCCAACTGTTTGTAGGCAAGCATAAACTCCCAGCGCTACCTTTAGTTCCAGTCAAAACAGAGGCTCCTTTTCAATAGTGGGGACTGGATTTTATAGGCGAAATTAACCCTCATTCCAGCACTCAACACAAATGGATCTTAACTGCCACAGATTACTTTAGTAAATGGGTAGAGGCTATTCCAACCAAGAAGGATACAGATTCGGTGGTAATAGATTTCCTTGAAGAAAACATTTTATCTAGATTCGGCTGCCCCCGAAAGATAGTAATAGATAATGCCCATGCTTTTAAATCTATGGCTATGATCAGTTTTTTCCAAAAATACAATATTGTACTCGGCCATTCTACAACATATTATCCCCAAGGAAATGGACTGGCCGAATCTTCGAACAAGAGTCTAATCAACATAATTAAGAAAGTGTTGAATGAGAACAAGAGATCCTGGCATGTACATTTAAAATACGCACTATGGGCAAATCGGATTGGCACGAAAAAATCCATCGGCATTTCTCCTTTCCAGATGGTATACAAGACTGACGTGGTATTACCCATAAACTTGGCACTTCCCGTAATGAAACTATGGAAAGATGAGAAAGAAGAACCAAACCACGTCACAAGGAGAATAAATCAGTTGATCGAAGTACAACAAAACAGGGTCGAAGTGGATGAAAGATTACAAAAATATCAAGACGACATGATAACGTTATTTGACCGTAAGACAAAAGACAGAGAGTTTCTTCTGGGTGATTTGGTCTTAAGATGGGATGCTAGGAAGGAAGATTCAGCGAAACATGGTAAATTTGATCATATTTGGTATGGACCTTTTAGAGTCGCAACTTCCGAAGGAAAAAATTCATTTTTATTAGAAAAACTGGATGGTAAAATCTTCAATGCCCCTGTCAATGGTCATTATCTAAAACACTACTTGAAATAATTGGTTCCCAAAGGATTTCCATTGTATATACCGGTTTGTATTTGCTTTCTATTTCATGATTCCCTTGAGGTAAGTTTTCATTTTTAATTAATTAGGCCAGTATAAATAGAGATACACAATTTTCAAATACATTCAACTCTTTTAAGGGACACTCTTCGTGTTCACAGGATTTCGGCTTGCGACCTAAACGAGCGAAAGGAGAAAACAGAAAGTCATGTATCGGAGGATGAATTCACCAAAATCAGGTGACAGAAAAGGTTTTCGGTTGTTTCAAAATGGTAAGGTAAAGGTATGAACTCCCGAGAATTCTGTTCTTTAAGAAAGAAAAGGTCTCCTAAGCCCTGTAAAGGTCCCATCAATCTAATGTTTTCGCTTAGTCGTTATTAAAAAGAACAATTACTTGCTCTGGGTCCTAAGAAGTTAACTTAAAATAAAGATGGGTGGTAGTTAAGTAAAGCACTCTGGGAAAGGGTTTTCAAAAAATGGTTTTAACTTTCGACCCTTGCTCCTTAGTGTACAAAAATCTATCTGTCACCTTTCTTCTGGTCTTCACTTTTATCTTCTTAAAAATCCAAGTACCTTTCCGGATTTATATACATAAGGGGAAGACATCATGTTTTAACTTCGAAAGCTGTAAAGTGTATTTTGGAAAGGAAGCTAGTCTTCATAACTCCTCAGTCTCTTACTAAGCAAGTTATGCATAGGTGGATCCTGGCTATTTTGGGTTTTCCAACAGTTTTGAAGGATTGGGGCTTGCTCTAAGGAAAACCCCTAGAAATGTTTTTTCCCCTTTTTCCTACGGGTTAAGGTGTGGTGAAGGATAAGAGAAGGTTGGTACCGAGAAATCAAAGTAAGTTAACAGACCTCCATTGCAATATATTATACAAATATCACCCCTCATACAAATTGATTTCCCCCACTTCGTGTTCTAAAAAGAAAATTATAAGACAGATGGTGAAAAGAAAGTCATATCTAATTGTACATCTAGTCTGAAGAGACGATGAAAGGAAATTCATAAATGATTGCCCTCGTCTCAACATTTAAATGCATAAATATATTCTGAAGTGGTGAAAGGAAATTCAGCAAAAAAGGGGCAGATAACTTCACTGGGGTACTAAACAGGCCCGCTGACAGTGAAGCAATATCTGAGATGTCTGTAAGGATGTTATACACGATTTTCACTCTACTCTGGTAATCAACTTTCTTGAGACTGGATCCTCATCCTAAGCCCAAACAGGACTCCCTGATTAAAAACATGTAATAAATTTCATTGCATGCAAGCCAAAAGTTACAAGATCTGTTGGATTTCCTAGAACTGTTTTGATTTGTCTTAATGCAGACCTAAATTCAGTAAAGAGAAAGAGAAAGTCGTGAAAGGGACTGTAGCTGAGAATGAAACATAGTGGGTATTTAAAATCTTTTCAGAAGTGAAAGACAAGATCTCTTCTTCCCTTTGTTTATCTTTTCCCTAAAGGAAGTTTAGCAGAAGTGAAGCAAATGACTCCATTTACCCAATACAGGCACATGGTGTACTGTTCTTCCTGTCTTGCAAGAAGACGGGATCCCTAGTTGGAGCCTATGTTGGAGCCGCCTTTTTCAACTGGTTCAAATGTTTTTTTTTTTTTTTTTAAGGTCAAATGTTGGTTTTTGAGTTCTTTTTCGCTTCGTGACATTTACCTACTGAAAATCTCAATAGTCTCGACATGCGAAACAACGAAGGATGTTATGTTTCATAACTTACCACTTTATATCATTAAACGAAAGTTTATACTTTTGGTACCTCGGAATATCGCTCTTCGGGGGTCACAAGTCACAAGATTTACAAACCCCGATGTGCGAGGTCGTGAAAAGTTTTAAAATCTTACCTCAGGTGAAAGCCGGGAGTAAAATTCATTAAACCCCAGTCAAGTGCTGTCAGAATTTCGCGTCTCAACATTCACTCTCTCCTAAAACATTACCTTCATAACCCTCAAAGACGAAGCCGCGAGACTTTCACATAAGTAACCCGGGTTAATGTCTAGAGTGTGTAGTTTTGACCATGGTTAAAGTCTCTCGGGATTTCGTGACTCAGCATACATTCCTCCCAAAAACTATACCTTTGAAACCTCGAGTGGCGAAGTCATGATGTTTCTCAAACATAATTAATTAAAATTGGTTTACCTTCTTGTTTAAATAAATCACATCATAGTGATCTCGGGATTTCGCAACTCGGCTAGAGCTCCTCCTGGAAACTATACCCTCGAAGCCCCGAACCACAAAGTCACGATATAAATTAGAACATGATTAATTAAACACTTAATCCCGGTTATGTCCTCGCTTAACTAAATCTAATCATCGCGATCTCAAGTTTTAGAGGCTCGAAAGGTTAGAGTGAAAACTCCCGATACGACGAACGCTGAAAGGTTGATTAAAGTTTAAGTAAGCTTAATAAAAAAAGGATAAGCCAGCTTAATCAGTGTTCAATACAAATAATAATATGCACAGTCTACAAGGTAATTTTAAATTTTCCTTGCCCCAACTTGTGTCATGAACCGTCAAAATTTATGGTATTAATTGGAAATGAGGCGAAATGACAAGTAAGGATAGATTGTTTATTGCTAAATCTGTCTCTAAATATGATTTGACCGTTATTTTCTTAAAGACACCTAGATTTTAAATGATTGAAGATATAGATCTTTTTCCTTTCTGTTTTATTCATAAAGGTCATTTCTATCCCGCAAAAATAATTTTTTTACAGCAAATTGATCTCTGTATGTATACACATTTTTATTGCAGGAGAGCTAAGCCACAATCTTCTGTCATGGCCCCGTGAAAAGTGTCTGATGCAGGAGCATCTCCCACATCAAGAGAGAGCCAGCGCAGAAGCGAAGGACAGCTGGACAAGCCAGTACAATTTTATTTTTTTTGAATTTCACTTTGAAACTGTTGCACAAACATTAATGAGGAGATTTAATGAGGCACACTTTGTATATTGTATTATACCTTGAGTGATTCTCTCTCGTCCTTAGTATATAGACGACATTTAAAATAGTTCATGCAGGTAGATAGGATTTTAATTCTAGACTAGACAGTTTAGGAGCTGGAGGGAAAACGGATATAGACACCCTCATTGTATCATTGTAACATGAGCATGAGCAGGAATAGTTGAAACAAGAAGAGCACAGGAGAATAGTAGAGATCTGTAGAAGAACACCCATGTAAAGATCTTGAATTAATAGAAGAAATTGATTCAGATTCATGGTTTTGTGTCTGTTCTCTGTGTATGTGTGTTAAATGATGTGCTCATGAGTATTTGTTTTCCTATTATGCATTTTATTTATTGTTGGGTATGTGATTTCATGTTGAAGGTGAAATCTGAAAGGATAATGGAATGAGTTTCAATTGTTTCTCTATCTGAGCCAGATATTCCCGCAAGGAGTGCAGTTGAAAACGTACGCAAGGAGTGCATTGATGGAGGCTCGGGTAGTTTAACTCTTGTTCTCGTTTCACTCATAAGTGAAATTGGGTTACTGGAACCATGTAAGGAGTGCGCAGGCTAAGGGGGAGTCCCAGTTGTGAATCTGAGCAGAAGCTTTGAAGGACTGTTGCTACAGGTGTGCGCAGGGTCGAAGAAACCCAAACACTTGAAGGGTTTGCAAGTTTCTGCAAGGAGTGCGTGCAAAGGGTTCTCTTTTTCTAAGAGACTGAGAGGCCGGAGGGAGATTAGGAGGGATAAAACCTTCATAATCTAAGGAAGGATTGCACAAGGAGTTCGTGTCGTGGATATCAGGACGAGCATGCGTCAAAAGATCTGAGAGTAGTCGGGGTTCAGCGTATCGGGAATCCCGGGGACAAAGAAACCGTTGCATTAGGAATCACGATCTCGTGATGTCCGAAAGGGCGAAAAGGGGACAGTGACGTGGAGAAGTCAGTCCTCACGTGCATCGGGGATCGGCGTATCGAGGTTCTTGGGGACGAGAAGAATCACTATAGGAGGGGTCGTGAAACTCTGAAACGCGACGCCCAAATAATCACAAGTGTTGACAAGGTGGACAACTGTTACCCCACATCGGGGTTCGGGATTTGGAAGGTTCTGTGAGCAATTGCATTTGATATCATGAATCACCGAGACACGATTTCCCGATCGTGAGGGAAGTGTGGGCCACAGGGGTCAAAGTGGTGGACAGGTGGCGTGAGTTATCGGGCTTTCGCTATGAGAAGTTCTGAAACATTGACATCAGGTTTCGCAAAATCGTGAACCCTGAACTCCCGAGGGAGTGGAAGGACCGTTGAACAGTCAACCCGCGCATGTGTCAGACTCTCGACGTATCGGGCATCGGGAGTCGGTGTTGCAAGTTGGTTGACATCGCGAGTAGCAAAATCGCGATAGGAGGAGGGTAGTGTTGATTGGTCGTTGGGTCTCAGGGATTTGAAAGACCTACGCTCGACCATTGGACCCGCGAAACCGTGAGTTCTGATTTCCTGATATACCAAAGGGATATCAACTGAGAGAGTTACTGTGGGTGCAAATAATTCCCGATAGGGAATTATAAGAGCTTTCCAGTTCTTCGGGCCAAGGAAGGAGGAGATCTTATGAGCAGACATGCCTAAGGGTGTGCCTGTGTCAAAGTGGTATCAGAGCTTCAAATTCCTGTCTATATATTTCAGGCAAGGAAGGAATAAGGGGTAAGGAGTACTCTGATACACAACGTCAGTTTGGTATCAGAGCTAAGGCAGAAAGATTCTTTGCTTTCTGTAGCAGAGAAGAAGAATTCACCATGCCGCCAAGGAGAGAAAGGCAATAACCGGATCTAGAGGATAGGGAAATAAGAAGAAGAGGTAGGCAGGTAACCAATCCAGAAATGGAGAGACAGATGTGTGATCTCCGAGCGAGACTCAAGGATATGGAGATAGCACAAAGACGCACAACTAGTGCAGGGGATCTCAGTGATTCAGAGAGTGAAGCTGAAGCTGAACATGGACAGGAATTTGCAGCCGAGGATGCAGCCAATGAACGTCTAATCAAAGCTATTGCCAAGATGGGTGAAAAAGCAAAGATGGAAATTCTAGTTTATGAGGGAAACTTGGATGCAGAGGAGCTTCTAGATTGGATTAGAGCTCTAGATACTTACTTCGACTATGAAGACGTCGAAGAAGATAAGAAAGTCAGGCATGCTGTCACGAGATTGAAGGGACACGCAACATTGTGGTGGGACGAGCTACAAGCAGATAGATGTTGCAAGGGAAAGCAGAAGATCAAGAGCTGGGACAGGATGATCACGAAGATGAAAGCAAAATTCATCCCCAGAGACTATCAAATCACTCTGTTCAGGCGGATGCAGAACCTGAGACAGAAGCTGATGACAGTGAAGGAATACACTGAGGAATTCTATCGACTGAACATTAGGGCAGGTCATCGAGAGAGTGATGATGAAAAAGTTGCTAGATATATGAATGGCCTGAGATATGATATCCAGGATGAGATGAGCATGGTAACCATCCGAACGGTGGAAGATGCTTATCAGATGGCTCTGAAAGCTGAGGAGAAGCTGAACCAAAAATAGAGTTAGAGGGGCCGAGGTAGAAGTCAGCCCAGAGGCAAAGCAGTTGCCCAGGACAAATATCATAAGCCCAAGGAGGAATGGAAGAAACCTCAGACTCATACAGAGAGAGGTGGAAGTTCACAGCGAGGCCAACATGTTGAACAAAGAGGGCAGCATACAGAGCAAAACGGAGGATACGCTGATAACAATATGTTTCCTCGTACCAGAGGTAGAGGAAGAGGAAGAGGTGGAGTAATCACATGCTTCACATGCGAGAAGAATGGGCACAAGTCTTACGAGTGTCCAGAGAAAAAGAAGGACATTGGAGAAGCTCACATCACCGAGGCATAGAGGCAGGATGTTGAGGCCGAAGATGCTGAAGGCAGAAGATCGCTTATGATGCGAAAAGTCCTTTTGACACCCGAGAAGGAGGTGGAAAGCTCAGTCCAAAGGACCAGACTCTTTAGGACTGCTTGAAAGACCAAGGACAGGGTGTGCAAGGTCATCGTTGACAGTGGTAGCACAGACAATCTCATATCTACAGAGATGGTAGAGAAGCTGGAGCTGGAGACGACTGATCATCCAAGCCCATACAGAGTTTTGTGGCTACAGAAGGGACACCAGGTAACTGTTACTAAACAATGCTTGGTTGAATTCAAGATAGGTGGATATAATGATAAGATCTT